>JAPKLW010000204.1:602976-683548 GCA_026898455.1 Plectranthus barbatus
TTTGACAAATCAGGGTGCCAGATCAAGAATGAAGAGTCTGGCGAGACCAAGCTGAAAGGTGTCAGGAAAGGAGGTCTCTATGTTGTTGACTGGCAAAGCGGGAAGACTGATACATGCTTTGTAGCCACCAGTTCCATGGAAACTAACTGGCTGTGGCACAAAAGGTTAAGTCATCTAAATTTCAAAACTATTAATTATCTAACCAAGCATGATCTTGTAGATGGTCTTCCCAAGGGCGGGTTCAAGAAGGAAGGAATTTGCAAAGCTTGCCAGCAAGGCAAACAAACTAGGAAGTCCTTCAAGAACCAGTCGCCAGTCTGCCCCAGTACCAGTCAGGTACTCGAGTTGTTACACATGGACCTGTTTGGACCAGTAACACCGCAAACCATTGGAGGAAGACGATATTCGCTGGTGGTAGTCGATGACTACTCGCGCTATACCTGGGTAAAGCTTCTCAGAACCAAGGATGAGGTGAAGATCATTCTTCCAGAGTTGATCATCCAAGCTCAGAAACAGAGAGAAGCTGTGGTGAAGCGAATTCGATCAGACAATGGGACTGAATTCTGCAACAGTCTGCTGATGGATTTTTGCGCGGAGGCCGGGATCAAACATGAGAGATCTACTCCAAGGCAACCGCAGCAGAATGGACTGGCAGAACGTAGGAACAGGACGCTGAAAGAAGCGGTCCGGTCCATGCTGGCTGAGTCCGGCTTGGGACAGAGTTTCTGGGGAGAAGCGTTGGTGACTGCCTGCTATACTCAGAATAGAAGCGGGATCAACGACAGACTCCAGAAAACTCCCTACGAAGTGTATTTTGGTCGTAAGCCTTCTATAGCTCATCTTCGTGCATTCGGTTCACCATGTTATATCCATAATAATGGGAAGTCGAAGTTAAATGCTTTCTCGCCTAAGGCTGATGAGGGTGTGTTTGTCGGATATGGACATCCCTCTCACAAGGGCTATAGAGTATTTAACAAGACTACCCAGCTTGTGGAAATAACATGCAATGTTGTTTTTGATGAAGCTACTTTAGTGCGCAGGACCTTACGCCAACTGGCTGAAGATGTTCTTGAGGTCGAGGATGTCAGCGACCAGTTGGGTAGGAATTCTTCCGATGCTCAACCAACTGGTTCGACTAGACCTATGACTGGATCATCTTCACAACCAGTTCCCTCGGTTGCCCATCAGCAAACCGGGAGGGTCGGTGATGCAAATGACCTTGCTGAGACCTTACACTCAATCTCCCTGAGTGGATCTAGCAAAAATCAAGGGGGAATTCCGACTGGAATCTTTGAGCCAGAAGACAACGATGAACCAGCTGGAATGGAGGTACCAGCTGATACTGACAACGTTGGTGAAGGTTCAGGAAGCCAGTCAGACAGAGAAACTGATGAAGAAGTTCCAACTGGTGATCAACAACCAGTTGTAGTTCCAGTTCCGACTGGTGATGCTCAACCGCCAGTTATTCTTCCAGCTCCGACTGGTGGAAATGTGGAAGCACCAGTCGTCAGGACAGAAGAACCTGTTTCACAGCCGACACCAGCAGTCGCTGGTCCTCCTAAATGGCTGAGGGATCACCCATCCGATGCTATTCTCGGTGATCCAGAAGGTTCTGTCCAGACTCGACACGGCAGTGCGCTCCTGAGTTGTTTTATCTCTCAAATGGAACCTACTTCCATAGGAGTGGCGCTCGAATCTGCCGATTGGATCAATGCCATGCAAGAGGAGCTTGCAGAATTCACTCGCAATAACGTTTGGGACTTGGTGGAGAGACCATCACATCAGTCAGTGATTGGCACCAAGTGGGTTTTCAAGAACAAGCGAGATGAGAATGGCACCGTGGTCAGAAACAAAGCTCGTTTAGTCGCCAAAGGTTACAGGCAGTGTGAAGGCATCGACTTTGATGAGACCTTCGCACCAGTTGCAAGAATGGAGGCGATACGGCTGTTCCTTGCTTATGCAGCGTATCACGGCTTCACGGTGTTCCAGATGGACGTGAAGAGCGCCTTCTTGAATGGCGAGCTAAAAGAGGAGGTTTATGTCGAGCAACCTCCAGGCTTTGAGATAGGCACCAAAGTGTACAAGCTGAGAAAGGCCCTGTATGGATTGAAACAGGCGCCCAGGGCTTGGTACGAAACGCTGTCACAATTCCTCACCAGCAATGGATTTCGGAAAGGGAAGATTGATAGGACTCTCTTTCTTCTCAAGGATGGTGGTGACATGCTAATGGTGCAGATCTATGTAGATGACATCATATTCGGATCAAGGAATATAACTCTCTGCGAGAAGTTTTCTCAACTGATGCAGACATCATTTCAGATGAGTATGATGGGCAAGTTAACATACTTTCTCGGACTCCAGGTCCAGCAGTCAGCTGATGGAATTTTTATCAGCCAGCGGAAGTATACGAAGGAGTTAATTCAGAAGTATTGCCCAGAGAAAACTAAGTCCCTCAGAATACCTATGAGCACCAGTTGTCAAATATTTCTTGATGAGCAAGGTGAATCAGTTGATCCTACCATCTACCGAGGAATCATTGGATCACTTCTCTATCTCACAGCCAGCAGACCCGACATCTCGTACTCAGTCGGAGTGTGTGCCAGATTTCAAGCCAATCCGAAAAGGTCACACATGGAAGCTGCAAAAAGGATAGTGAAATATCTGAAGGGGACTGAATCTCTTGGAATATGGTATCCCAGAAATGATGAGCTTACACTCATTGGATATTCAGATTCAGACTTCGCTGGATGCCGTATTGACCGAAAGAGTACCAGTGGTACGTGTCAGTTTCTAGGACACAAGCTAATCAGTTGGTTTAGCAAGAAGCAGCACTCAGTTGCTACTTCTACCACTGAGGCTGAGTATGTTGCCGCTGCCAGTTGCTGTGCTCAAGTTATTTGGATCAAGCAACAACTGGAGGATTATGAAGTGGACACTGGCTGTGTTCCCATCTATTGCGACAACAACAGTGCTATGTGCATCACAAAGAATCCAGTTCACCATTCCAGAACCAAGCACATAGACATTCGACATCACTTCATACGTGATCATGTCAAGAAGAAGGATGTCAGCGTGGACTACATCAGAACTGAAGATCAACTGGCTGACATCTTCACTAAACCCCTTCCAGAAGCAAGATTCAAGGAGTTGTGCATCAAACTCGGTCTTATGGAGATTGATGTGAGCCCCAATGATGAGGAAGAATGAGTCCCAGCTCTCATTCTGTTCTTGATCTTCTGAAGGACGCTGATTACGACTAAGTCCAAGCTCTTAGTTGTTTTTATTTAAGTGGTATCTCAAGATCACTGATGGCTCCTACTGGCGGAAATTAACCCTAAATGTCCAAGGAAATGAGTTCCAGCTCTCATTTCAATTTGCCAGCACAAACCATCAGTTGAAGCGAAATTGGGTCCCAGCTCCCAATTTCCAGCGATGATGAAGAGTGGATTTCTTGAAGAGAAGATTATGCGGATTAAATTGAGTATCAGCTCTCAATTTTCTATCTTTCAAGTTGTCAGCGGACAACTGGTGACATTTCCTACGACTGATGAAATTGAGTCCCAGCTCTCGGGTGCCAGTCGTAAGTATCAGTTGCCAACTGATAAAGAGGCCAACCAGTTAGGGGGAAGTGTTCAACTGGTATATGCTACTGATGACCAGTCAAGCCAGCTGTCGCAGAAAAGGCGGGATTATTCAAATCCGACTAGCGTGTACATCTCTCAGAATTTAATGCGGCATTTAATGCCACATTTAATGTGCACAGTGTCTGCACAGTCCGACGCTTGGTTGCCACCAATCGCTGCGTGCCACGTCAGCTCCACGGCGTAGCCCACGTCAGCACGACCGCGCACGTCTCACAGGGAATCGAGCCTGCTGATGACCGTCGATCCTCACTTGCTGAGCGTTGATTCTGGACGTCTGATCCTGCATGGCCCGAGTATAAATACCCGATCACTTCCTTCGGGTTAACCTTTATGTTTCCCTACTTTCAGAACCCTACTTTCAAAATTCTCTCATCTTCCCTTGAGATTTTCTGAAACTTGAATCTTTCTGAAGTCATGGCATCATCTTCTCGACCTACAGCTGATAACCCTCCATCTACATCATCCTTGTCTGGTTCACCAGACTTACCAGTTGCTGAAGCTCATATGCCTACGTATACTGGCATAGTGAAGATCGAAGATATCGATTACACATATCCGTTCGCCCGACTGGTTCAGTTGAACAGGCCGGCGACCAGGCGACAGCTCTCAAACGCGCAGATTAGGGCTGCTCAGGTCCAGAAAGAGAAAATTTTGAATGCGAAATTGGCCCTGAAAAATTTTGGGGAGGAGCTGATGGAGATGATTGATCGAGAACAGCTCCGACAGTACTTGACGGCGACACCCGAAACTTTCCATCCCCACATGGTAGCCGAGTTCTACGCTCGGGCCGTGATTGCTGACGACAGGAAGTCTTTCACAACTTCCGTTTTTGGCCACATGATCACCGTCACCGCGGAATACCTCGCCGATCTGTTCGGGCTGAGGAATGAAGGAGAGGATGTGGCCACGTATCATCAGGATGATACGGTGGAATTCAGGAGGCGGTGGGTGCAGTGGAAGAAGCCAGAGGTCACCGTCTTCCGGACTGGCATGAGGAAGTCAGAAATGGAGGAATACTGGCAAATGGTGTGCGATATTGTGGTTCGCATGCTACAATGCGAGGTCGGCTCGTACGCCGAGTTAAGCCTGCGCAAGTTCTCGGTGATGTGTGCCCTGGTGGATGGAGTTCAGGGCAACTGGGCCGAATTTTTCTTTGGCAGGTTGCTAGAGAATGTAGACAGGAACACCTCTGTTCCGACTGAAGGGAAATTTGCCCACGCAGTCTCGTTCGGGCTGAGGATCAGCCACATCCTGGAGATGGAATTGGGTGATGGCGTGGATCAGGGGGAACAGCTGGTTGGTTCCGACTTCATACCAGCCACGAAGGTGAAGCTGCCTCACCCAGATTACAAGAAGCCACGAAGGCTGAAAGGGAAGTCAGCAGTGGACCCTGCTGAGGTCGTTTCTGAGGAGGACTCAGAAGACCTGGGGGAGCAAGTGCCAGCTGTGGCTCTCCCACTGACTGATGAGGCTAAGGCTCAGTTGAAGAGGAAGCTGGAGACGGAGTCTCTCTTCGAAACCATGGAAGGCGCGGTGGCTGAGGCGACTGGTATCCACCCACGGGATGTACAACTGGTACCAGTCACCAAGAAGCCATCCCACAAGAAGCCTAAGACTTCCCAGCACCAGCAGCCACCGTCAGCTGTTGCATATGACCCTGAGTCTGGGAAGATCTCCATCCCAGTCAAGAAGTCCATTCTGGGACTGACTGAGGAAGAAACGCTGGAGAGGATGACTCGCAAGAGGAAGCGAGTTCAGACCAGAGCTCAGAAGCTGGTCGAGCAAGCAAAGAAGGAGCAGCAAGCCTCCTTAGTAAGGAAGAAACAGGCCCAGGCAAGGTTGAAGGCCTTGGCCGACCAGCGTAAAAGAGAGGCTGAGCTGGCAGCCCGCGATGAAGCCTATGCAAAGGTGCAGGCTGAGCATGAGGCCAGACGTCAGGCGGAACTGACGGAGCAGGTGCGCCAGGTGGCCAAGGGAAAGTGGGATGTGCCCGAAACTTCCACAAGTGCGAGGCCACCAGCACCAGCACCAGGCGAGATCTTACCAGAAGACTCCTTTAACCGCCTGATGGTCATGGGTGCTGAAGAGGATGTACTATCCCTTGTGGATAAGTACCAGGAGGAGGAGGAGGTCGCTGAAGTCTCTCCACCCGCGCAAGGGGGTGGTGGAGGTGAAGAAGACCCACTGGCCGCGCAAGGGGGTGCCAGTGGAGGAGTTGAGGAGCGGGCGACCACCCCGGTAAAACTGGCGAGCTTCTCGGATGTCAGTTCTGAATCCGAGGATGCAGAGGAGCCAAGGGCTGAGGAGCCAGAGCAGGCGGCAGCTGAGGAGGTGATACATTACTCCATGGTGCAGAGGATGGAGCCAAGGGATCTGTTCCCAGACCTTGATGATAAGGCTCGTCGTCCTGCCAGTCGCCCCCGATCTACAGATGCCTCGACATCAACTTCCGGGCGACCAGCAGCATCCTCTACATCACCAGCTAGGCGTGCACGTACTGAAAGGCCTTACATGCTCTGCATCCAAGAGCATCAACTGATTGAGGAGGATACCTTCCAGGCTCGCGTGACAGGGGTACACCGGTGGGAGCACCGCGGGGACATGGCGTTTCTAAATTCACGAGTGCCTGAGCCTTCAGCATTCAACATCAACCCCTTCAGCGGACTCCCCCACCAGTCGGTATATGCCTCAAGGATTTTTGACTGGTGCCTGCCCCTGCAGCCAGTGGAATACTACAATTCCACTCTCTATGAGTATGCGGAGAACATCACGGCGGAGGTAGAGAATGCCGTCAATGACGAGATGATATCCAGCTACCGTAGACTCTGGAGGGTGGATCCAGAACTATGTCTGGAGTTCCAGAGGTGGCGGATTTTTGACAGATGCCAGCGCCTGCTGACAGTGGAGAAGCGGGCGGTTCTTTATGCCAGACTGGGTCTTGGCTACTGGAGAGCGGAGGAGGAGTGGGCTAATGCTTTCATGGGCACTGATCCTGAATGCCCCCAGCAGCTGTCTACAAGGAGGATCAAGCGCCGCTTGCTGAAAATTGCAGAGTATAGGCAGCTGACTGGAAGCTCCGGCCTCCCGCCACTGAAAAAGGTCAAGTTACCTTTCCTCCAGTTCCGAGTCACCAGTCGGGGGTACCAGCTGACGTACGCGCTCCGACGCCTCAAAGTGCTGGTTACCCTCCCGAGGATCCCTCCCTACCATGCTAATTGTTCGACATGGCTGCCTGCGCTTTGCTGGTAGACCACATTGTGGAGGAGGATCCCTCTCGTGGTTTGTGGCTGACCCTTGCCGTCCCTCCTGTTCCTATTGTCTCGGGCGATCTCGTCCCTGATTCTATGGACTGGCAAGTGGTGGAATTCACAGCCCCCTCAGTTGTTTCTGAAGTCCAGCCAGCTCCAGCAGCAGTGCCAGTGGTGGAATCAGTTGAGGAGCCAGCAGTCGAAGTACAAGTAGAGGAGTCAGCAGCAGCTGATGTACCAGCAGAGGCACCAGCAGCAGCTGCAGTGCCAGCGGAGGAGCCAGCCCCGATGGAGATATCAGCTGCATCTGAACCAGCAGCGGCTCCTTCCGCAACTGATGTACCTTCCTCTTCCATTGAAGAATCAGCGCAGCCAATCTCCGAGATCCATCCCCCTGTGCAGCTCATTGCACTCATCGATGCCAGGATGGACCAGCGCTTCGCCAGCTTCCGAACCGAGATGACTCAACAGATGGAGTCAGTCACCGCTGAAGTGTCCTCCTTTTTGGCACGGATCCAAGAGGGGGAAAGTGCGCGAGCACGTGCTGAGGCTGAGAGAGCCCGTCTTGCTGAAGAGGAGAGGAGGATTGCTGCTGAGGAAAGGGAGAAGAGCAGACAAGATATGGCAGCGCTCACAGAGATCCTGAGGTCGCTCACAAGCAGAACTCAATCACCAGGATCATCTTCTCAGCCATAGTCTAGCTTCTTCATTTTGTTGTAAGTATTTGTATCTCTAGACTAGTCAGTTTTCTATCCTGTACTTGTAACTGCAACATATTAAATGGATTGATTACTGACAAGTTGATGACAATTCCTCATTGTCCAACAAATTGTCTAAGTATTTACTTACCAGCTGAACTTACACTTCCAGTGTAATCAGCACCAGCACTCGTATCACACACTTTAAATCTTTTTGCTCTGATCTCAATTCTCATATTTTAAACGAGCAATATCCCTCTTTGTTTGAGGGGGAAGATTTTAGTTAGAGCTGATGTGAGGAAGTGGTTTCATGGGTTTAGATCTGATAGGTTTATTTTGTAAAACCCTGAAATACTTTGTAACTTTCCTCATCAGCTGAGTGCTCGCTGGTTAGGCTTTGATCGCACCAAAAAGGGGAAATTGTTGTGAAATTTGGCTAAGTTTCCTTTCCCCAGTAGCTACTTGCTTAGATTCTAGTTTTGGTGTTTTGGTGGATCAAATCCTAAGTCCAACCAGCGTCAGTTTGTCTCTAGAATAGCTCTAGTTCTCAAATGTAAAGTCCTGTTTAGGTCTTTTGAGTTGTAAGTCGCAGCTGATCAAAGGCTCATGCTGACACTGTTCACCAGCATGAGAAGTACTTACCACTGGCTACTGTTCACCAGTTGGGAAAAGTCTCATCCGAAGGCGGCTGACAAAGTCTCGTGCTGACACTGTTCACCAGCATGAGAAGAGCTAATGACTGGTTACTGTTCACCAGTTGGGAAGGATTTCACCAGCAGGCGGCTGACAAATCCTACCAGCAGAATACGTGTTCTCACTGACACTATTCACCAGCGGTGAAGCCACCAGTCATGGGAGATTCCAAGAAAGGGTTAACATCAGACATATTGGTAGACTTAGATTGTGCCAGCGCAAAGTCACCAGCAGAGACTGCCAGCACAAGATCACCAGAATGATCTACCAGTCGGATGTTACCAGCAGAATTCCAGATTCGCTCTCCCAGAGTCTTAGAGACAAAAAGAAGATTCGTCTGAGGAATAAACTGACAAAGTATGACTTTAAGGGAGGATACCTTAAAGTCTATCAGTTCAAGACACCAGTTCCGATTTCTCGTACTGACGAATAGTGCTGTTCTGACATAAAGAGATCAATGTCAGATAAAGTGGACAAAAGCATGGCGCTTTCCGGAAATTCCTACCTGCCGCCGTCTGAAGGACATGCGAGGACAGAGACCTTTTCCGGATGTGTCCAAACGGCTAGAAGATTTGAATGGGATCCCGCGTCTATAAATAGGTCGGAACTACCAACATTTAAGACGCTTGCTTCCTGACATTCAATACTCTTCACCTACCGAAAGACTGAAAATTTATTACGCTCAAGCAAGTAGAAGCAGAACTCTTTCGAGGCCTTTCAAAAGGCTATCCGTGTGTTGATTTATTCAAACACGAGACTTCAAGCTTCCAGCTTGTAAGTTACTGATCTCTTTGGTGTTCTTTCTCTTCCGAGGAAGTTCACAGCAGCTCTTGTGCCAGCCAGCACTTGAGTTATTACGGGCTTTTGCCGTATTGAGAAGATACGTTCTTGGGAGAACTAAACACCCAAACTGCTGTGGAGGTTGAAGTGACGTGCTCGCACTCCACCAGCCGAGAAGCGAGTTGAAGAAGGACAAGGCCGGGAGCGGTTGATCTAGTGAACTGGTGGACGAGGCATTCACCAGCTAGAGATAGATCGTAGGACGCTTGTACCCGATTACTCTTAGTGAAATTTCCAGTGCTACGACTGGAGAGTGGACGTAGATCAGTTGATCGAACCACTATAAATCCTTTGTCTTTTATCAGCTTTCTGCATTTCATACTGATTTAAAACCCAGCACCCAAGTGCTGGTGTATATCTGAAAACTGATATAACTGTGTAAACAAGGCTAAAAATATTCTAAGTCTTGAGTTACCAGCTGACAAGGTCCCAGTCAGCTGAGTAACCAACAGAGTGCAAGAAACGATTAACCACATTTTTCGCTGCCAAGTTATACCCTGATAATCCGGGACCAACATCTGTCCAATGGCTCGGTCGAGCCTGCCTTGGCTCGACCGAGAAATTCCTCTGAAATCCGGTTTCTTCACTCCTTTGCTCCGCTCGGTCGATCCAACTTCCTTTTAACCTTCGTCTCGGACGATTTACCTCCAAAACTCACCCAAAAGTGCTATAATATGCTCAAAACCTATCCTACAACATTCAAAACACGAAAACACGACAAAAGAACAATGAAAACATATGATATGAGGGTAAAATGAACACAAACATGCAAGCTCACACATCGAAATATAGGTCATTTTACACACATATCATAATCCCCCAAACTTGAACCTTTGATTGTCCTCAATCAAAACAAAGTAAAGCAATCAATAAACCTCATCAAACAACCTCATAGCTCATCTTGGTTATCTTGGCATGCTCTAATCAATCAAGATTATCACCTAACTTTGTGACACGGTTAATACTAACGACTCGAACCACTCATCAATGTTGGATAAAGAAATGAAAGCACTCCCTTACGTGTTTAGGGATCAATGAAATTTCACTCATTCACAAGATATTGAGCACAATTTCCATAGGCTTGAAACAATTCTCACCACTATACTACAATGAGTTGGCTCCTAAAATCAAGAATGTCTTAGTTTTTGGTTATAACGTGGCTTACTAAAAGGTAGGTGGTTTTGGGCCAAAGTGACTAAACTCCTCAATTTCCCCAAACCCCCAAACTTATTTTCTTCCATCCACTTCTAACCCGAGGCTTCTTATTCACAACATTTCTTTCTCTCTCTTTTTTTTTCTTTCTTTTCTCACTTTTCTTCTCTTCCTTTTTTTCTTACACCATCTTTTATTCATTCATGGTGCTTTTCTCTTTTTCCTCTTTTTCCTCTTTTTTTTTTAAACACCCAAAATTTTTGTTGGTGCCCATTTTCTAGGATTCACACAATCCTTAATTTCATAACTCTATTGCCTCAACAATTACAATTCAACGATAATAAACAATTCCCGACCCAACTCTCATCTCCGTATTCACCCTCATACACTCATTCCCCCCAAGTTTTGTCCTAATAATTTCCAAGAAAATACCACCATTAAGCTCAATCACGGGGGTCAAAGATATGAAAGGCAAAAATCATGTTCTCAACCACCTTATACTCCCGGAGTGAAAGGTAGGACTAAGAATCGATGGCCTAATATCATTTTTTAGTTACCAAACTCATGCCAAATAGATAAAGAATTTATTCAAGTTCTAGATCTTGTGCTCTCAATCTTGCCACTCACAAACGATAAAGATATGACAATATCATAGCTCAAATCTCACGGCTTTTTGTCAAGTCCTAGGCATTAACCACACACAAAACTCGGCAATTCAAAAGTTCAACTAAAGCATGCCTTGACAACTAGATTCCGCTCTATCATTGGTCAAGGTAGATATCAAGCTCACTAAGTAAATCATGATTCAAATCTCAAGCTCTTGTTTGGGTTCATCACACACACACAAGCACACAACATCCTAACCACAATCTACATGCCATAAAACAATATAATGCATCTAATTGGTAGAAGGAACGATAGAAAGTGTTACCCATCGGCACACACGATCAAACCGCTCTCCTTGCCTTATTTGTACCTACTACAAATCAACAAAAACACCACCAAACTATTGAGCAGAATCAAGCCAATTAAGTTCTTATTTCCACCAACTTCGACAAACCAATCATCAACAAAAATAGGCAATATCCACTAGCTCCACCATTCAAACAAAACCATTAAACATTCCACAAGCCAAACCAAATAGAAAGAATTCGATCTCAAACAAGCTCGCTAATAATCATCAACAAACCCATTCAATTAACATTCAAACATCGAAACATCATCCACATTCAAATATCCAAAGTGAAGGTAAATCAATATTGTTATACAACCAAATCGAATTTACTAAACTAGAAAGCAGTAAATATATAGAGAGAGGGAGAGGAGATCACGTCACCGACTACCGACACTTCCCCCCAAACTTAGTCAAGTGAGACTAAGTTTGTAAAAAGATAGGAGGTGAGGTCTCACTCCATGGCATCCGACTGCTGCTGGCGTTAGTCCTCCTCATCATATGGAGGATGATTACTGCAGCAATGCTGACATGGCATCGGAATCACCTCTTCACACTGAGCAATAATCAATCTAGACATATCCAAATGAGCTTCGGAATTCATCAACCAGTTGGAACGGTCTTGTAGATCATCAATCTCAGTCAACGCACGGTTAGGCAGTTCGATCCCCAAATCACCAAATTTGTAAAAATAACAATCATCAAACTTAGATGGGACCAAAAAGGCCTTAGTAACCAATGCAGTTGTATTAAGGCTCAAACCCGAAGCAAAAACTCCTGACCCAACAACACCACAAAATTAAAAAATTGGCAACATCAAGCCACCACCACAAATAATTGAATTTGCAGATTTGCAAGTGTTGTTCCAACTCTCCATTAACCATCCACAAATGGAGAAATCCCGTCCATTCAACAAAGCAAACAGAAATTGAAAATCAGAAATACTAACAACACCAGATCCATCAAAACCACAGGACCAACCCTCTAACATATTGTGGAGATAACGAACGATAGGATTCTTAATCATAAATGACCTACAAGTCTACACATCAAAATCACCAGAAACACTAACTCCAGAAATTGATTCCCACAATTCAAGAGGATTAAGCTCATCAAATACACACACAGATTCTACTGAACACCCAAATATCCTATCAATATCTTGTCTCCTCAAGGAAAACTCTTGACCAACAAGTTTATATTTTACCAAAACTGGAACACCGTTTGCACTCCATATGACTTGAACAGAGGCCAAGAATTCCCTCGTCAACCTCACATATGTCGGCCATCTCCCATAGAGCAATTTTCTCCATCCCATTCGAGTGAACAAACTCCAAACATCCTTCTTCAAATCCAAAGCTTCCAAAGTTTCTCGGCATAAATACGTAGTTCCAATCACTTGCTTTTGTGTCAACTAAATGTACCGTGCATATTCATCATCATTAAAACCCTCGGGCCTGCAAATGGAAGAAGAAGGAAACCTAATTTCATGCCTATTAGCCATGAGTAAAATTGAAAGGTGAGATGAGGATAATTCAAAGCAATAAGGGTTTAGAGAAATTTGGAGAAGAGAAATTTCGACCGAGATGCAAATGGGTCGAGCAATTGCTCGACCGAACTTATAAAATTTGCGCGCGGCTCGGTCGAGCGAGGGGTATGTTGTGCGAACTGGGGCTGGCACGATTGGGCTCGGCCGAGCAAAGGCTCTGTCCACTTCTTCGATCCAACTCGGCCGAGCCTGCTTTGCTCGGCCAAGCTCCCCCTGTTCTCGACTTTTTCACCCTCTTTTCAACATCATTCCGATCACATCGCCTCCAACGTTTCCTATCTTCATTCACAATGTTAATCAAACTTGTAGAACCACAAACAATTAAGAATCCTTCAACAAAATCACACAACATTAAACTACCAAAAGCAATTAACCAACATTTATTCAAAACATAAAAAAAACAAGCTGTAAATCTGTTGGGTTGCCTCCCAACAAGCGCTTTTTTAACGTCGATAGCTCGACAAACTTACCTCGCAATCAATCGTGGTCAAAGGGTGCTGATCCAGAACTTATACCTTGGTCTATAGTCACATGCTCCTCCGGAAATAAAAGCTTCCTTTTTGCACTTCGAGGTGGATCCGTATCTACCCGAGCCTTCTTCATTCGAGTTTGATCAAGCTCATCTTCATCCCCTGGATCCTCATTATCTTCACTTTCCTTGCCCATGATATTTAACCTCGGATCAAGCACATCCTTCATTCTTTTCTTTTTCCCGGCTTTCTCCACTTCACTCTCATTCACATTCTTCGGAGGTAAAGAGAACACCACTTCCTTTCCACAACATCGGAAAGTGAGCTCACCTTGTTTCATGTCGAATAATGCATTTGCCGTGTGCAAGAATGGTCTTCCAAAAATCAGTTGAATGTTATCCTTATTCTTCATGTCCACTACAAGGAAATCCCCCGGAAATGTGAATGTCAAAACTTCCACATGAACATCTTCAACTATCCCCCGTGGGCAAATTAAAGTATGATTCGCCACTTGCAAGACTTGACTTGTAGGTTTGAGTTCTCCAATCTCCAACTCCTTGTACAAGTCCCACGACATCACATTCACACTCGCTCCGGATTCACACAAGGCTTTCTTGACATTAACGTCTCCAATTGCACATCCAATCACAAAGCCCCCCCGAATCCTCCTTCTTGCTAGCTATGTTCTTCTTTTCTTGTTCATAATTCCTCACATCACGTGGCTCATTATCCGAGAACATTTCCACTCCAACAAGTTCATCCAACATCGGCACTCGCTCAATTTCTTCCGGAAGCGGCATTTCAATATCTCCCTTCCGTACATAATCAAAGAAATTGACATTTCCGGTTTGCTCATCATTCCTTTCTTCCACCTTTTCTACTTCTATCTCCTTTTCTTCTTCAACACCCAAACTCAACTCTTCTTCACTTTCCACTATCTCAATTTTAGGAGTCATTGCTTCCAATCTTTCCTCCATCTTGCTTTTACCCTCGACCATATTACAACCTTTCTTTGCACTACTTCGGTATCACTCGAGAATTTCCCAGCTTGATGCTTCCCGCTCAATTGTTTAGCAATAGAGAAAATTTGAAGTTGAATTTCGGCGAACATGCTATCATACTTCTCAAATCTCTTGTCTATTTCCTCATTTGGGTTCCTCCTTGGCTCTTGGGTAGCATATCTACTATTTCCCCCAGCATACCCCCCTTGGCTACTACCTCCCCCTTCAAGTTGTAACGGCGGATTAAGAGCATTGTTCGGGTTTGCATATGAGAAATTAGGGTGAAATTGGTTAGACGGATGGTAGTACATGTTACCCGACGGATTGTATTGAGGACGTCCATTGTATCCCATCCTTTGATTAACAAAATTTACACTTTCCGGGAAGGACTCTTCATGTCGAACCACCATCATTTCCTCATTTCAATTCCTCAAAGTCGACAAAGCATCAAGCTTCCTTTGCATAGCTGCTATTTGTTCTTTAAATTCCTCACTTTCCTTAACCTCATTGACCGATTTGATCGATCGATAATCTTTCCGTTCCTTGGGCCAATGGAAACTATTTTCGGTCATTTTCTCAATTGTCCTCCAAGCTTCTTCCTCTTCTTGATCTAAAAATGCACCACCCGATGAAGCATCCATCATCACTTTCGTATCATAGTTTAGTCCCCCATAGAACTGACAAATTTGTTGACTCTTAGAAAGACCATGTCTTGGACACTTGCGTAGAAGCTCTCGGAACCGATCCCAAGCTTCATAAAGAGGCTCATCGTATCTTTGCCCAAACGATGTGATATCAGCCCTTCTCTTCAAAGTTAAACTTGGCGGAAAAAACTTGAATAGAAACTTTTCTCTCAATTTTTCCCAAGTGGCAATATTCGATTTGTCCAAACCTTCGAACCAATTCCTAGCTCCATCCCTCAAGGAGAATGAGAATAACCGCAGCCGTATCTGATCTCGGGGCACTTGGTTGATCTTTATAGTATCTGTAATCTCCAAAAATTGAGATATATGAACAGTTGGATCCTCGGTTACGTGTCCCCCAAATTGGTTGTTTTGTATCATTTGGACCAACTATGGCTTTATCTCAAATTGTGTGGCATTTACTCCTAACCGAAAACCTCCCATTAACGGTTCCCCTTGAGGTCGAAAAAGGTTTTGTAATGGTCTCCGAGGACCATTCCTCTCATTTAACATAGCCTTCATGAACTCGAGCTGTCTCTCCAACTCTTCAATCCTAACCGTGTCCTCTCCATGGTTAGCCATCTCAAAATCAATTTGAATATTTCCTCTTCTTTCTTGAATTCTCCTTTCCTCAAGCTCCCTAGCCTTTGATCGAGTGATCATAAACTACCTAGGAAAAATCAACAAAACAAATTACAAAGCAAGACAATTTAACTACGCAAACAAGAACAATTAACAAACCAATGTTAGTAACAATATTCACACAAGCTTTTCCTCAAATACCTAACATACACTCCTTCAAACTTTCAATAATTTAACAAGACCTATTAGAAGATTCCCCGGCAACGGCGCCAAAAACGTGACGACGGTGAAATGCAACACTATCTTCACGTTAAATTTTATCAATCCGAGTACTTTTCAATTCACTCAAGTGAAAACTATTTACTTGTTTGGAGGTTCAATAGCTAGGCAAATCATAGTCGTTGGTATTTGTTTAACTAGGCAAAATAGAATGTAATCAAACATACAAGCAACAAGGCATTAACAAAATATGTAATTGAACTTCACAAGCCAAAACAATTGAATAACTTGCTTAGGTAGATCAAAATCTCAAGTTCAAAAATAAGAAGATAGTGAGTGTTGATTGAATTTTTATTGTTCCAAGTTGAATCAAACTATGTTGTAAACCAAGTTTTAATCCCTAGGAGGTTGAGCAATCGACCCTACATTCGCTAGCCACTTGCTACGGAAAACTAGCGGTAGATGACACTAGGAATTGAAAACAACTACGTTATTAACCCCTAGATCACTCCCAATCGACCGTCAATTATCGCCCTACGACCTAGCCCCGCACAGGGATTGGAACAAAAATCGTAAGAATATACACTTTTCACGACGATTCCGCCCACGTGTTGGCTACAGCGTTCACATCAACTACCTCTAAGGTTGGCTATTACCTACACCTAAGAGATAAAGAATAAGCTCAAGTGCAATTCAATCCCTCAAAAGAAAGTAAACAAGCAAATTTGATATCAACTCATCACAATATCCATTCTACAACACTCACAATTGAATTTAGTTCTTCATACCTTGAATTGAGTACAAATCAATAAGAGAAATGAGAGAATCCATTACAAAATATCAAGGTCTAAGTATGATCTCCTTTGATTGCCTTCCTTGGACTTGATCTACCTTCATTCCTTCTAGATCCTCACCAAATTGGAAGAATTTAGCTTGAATCTCCTTGAATATGGATGGGGAATGGTTTTGAGATGAATCTAGAGAGAACTCTTGTGACGATTATTTGAAATCTGACCAAAAGTTCTTTTAAAATGCGAAAATCCCCTTTTTATAGACGAGCTCCCAGGGCCTCGAATCGCCCGAGCAAGCTGGAAACCGCAGACCACGAAACTCGTATTGGCTCGGCCGAGCGAACCCTCTGAAGAGCAGGCTCAGTCGAGCACTGCAGGGTCGGCCGAGCCAAGTCTCTGTCTAATGGCTCGGTCGAGCCTACCTTGGCTCGGCCGAGAAATTCCTCTAAAATCTGGTTTCTTCACTCCTTCACTCCACTCGGTCGATCCAACTTCCTTTTAACCATCGGCTCGGACGATTTACCTCCAAAACTTACCCAAAAGTGCTATAATATGCTCAAAACCTATCCTACAACATTCAAAACACAAAAACACTAAAACACGACAAAAGAACAATGAAAACATATGATATGAGGGTAAAATGAACGCAAACATGCAAGCTCACAAATCGAAATATAGGTCATTTTACACACATATCATAGACCTGCTCCTCTGCCTTTTCTGAATCACTGCCATGCTTTTTGTAGGGGCAATTTGTACTTGTTATGTCAGACTCGAACAACGTTGTACTCCAGTCATAACTGTGTGTATCTTCATTTCTTATCATTGAATCTTAAATGCTCTTTTATGACTGTTTGGCATTATGCTTTTCACGTGTTTCTTTGACGTGAAACTGTCCTGGTCTGAAACTGTGAGCGCCTCTTGACAGTTTTTTTTTAAAATTGTGTCCACAGTTTTCTTTACTATACGCTCCTGGATAGTTTAAAAACTGTCTACACACTTTTTCTCGTCCAATATACTTGACAGTTTTCTCGTCTGGACGGCTTCCACTTCAAAAACAATTCCACAGTTTTTGACAGTCTTCTTCTCCTAGACTATTACAACTCGATCATCCTATACAAGGATTACATGAGGTAATAACTCTAAGGCATAAACTTTGGCACGCAGTTTTGACACATCAAAATATCAAATTAAAGGTGGGATTTCTACATCCATACCTAACAGTTTTCTTATCAAAACAAATTCATGAAAATTTTTTTGTTTTAAAATGATTGTTATGCCAAAATGGTTTTTTGGATCATATATGTACCTCTGAAGCCAGACGTAATTGGCCAGAGAGAAGGGAGACGTCACTAAAATGCTCCAAGGTTCTAAAACTTGAGCTGTTTTTGACTGATTGCGAGCCAAGATGGTTGATTTCCTTGAGCCGCAGTACCATGAGCTGAATCTCTGGTATGTCAGTACTGGTTGTTCGTCACCCCAATCTATCTAATTGTGGAGTGGATCAACCGCGGGTTGACACTCAGGGGTAATATGAGTGGGTTAAAGTCGATCGGATCTCGATGTGTGTGTTCCGAGATCAGTGTACTTTGATGACAGTGGGTTGAGTGGATCATCTCATTCCCAGTTGTACATCGTGACTTGGGAGTAGGCTTGCTTCCAAGTCATACCGTTAAAATAGATAGTGACCACATGTAAATGAAATTGCTACGTAGCATGTGAATGAAAATGTTTTAATAAGCATGAGTGGATTTCAAAGTAAATCCTCATGTCTTATCGGTTTGATAGCATAACAATCTATATTTGTACGTTTTTGGGTATGTGTTCACTGGGTAGACGGTGTACTCAGCCCCTCATGTTATTTCTAAACGTGTAGGTTAAAGCTTGGAGTAGTGGAGGTGGTAGCAGGAATGTGTGAGCAGTCCAAACCAGAGCTTAATCCTGAGATATGTATCTTCATATACATATCTCCACTATATAAATCTCCGATGCATTGAACCTTTGAAACTAAACTTCCTCATATTTTGTATAAGCTTGAACTCTGATGTTATTCGTACCACATTTGGCATCGACATATTGTATGAACTCGAACCCTATTACCATCTCTACAAATATTAGCTTCCGCTTAATCTTCTTTTCGATTGTGTTTAATGGTGAAAAACCTCGAGAGTTAACCCGTCGTGCTCTCATAAGCCGGGGAAGCTAAATGGAGGCGCGACACTTTTTAAAATAATATTAATTGAATAAGAGTTTTATGAAAAATTTAGTTTAATAATTCTAATCTTTTAGTTTGGTTAAATAACTTATAATTTTGTAATTGTTTATTTGTATTTATTCTATACAAATAATATTTAATGAATATTTTTAGACCCAAAGAATTGTCTTATAATTACAATCCAAGATTTTTATTATAATCATTAGGATTTAGAAAATATATTAGAATTGTAAAACTTAGTAAAAAACTATGTCAAATTTACAATTACCCAAAAAAACTTGAGACATATTTCAACCAATAAGATTTCTCTAAAAGACATTAAATCAAGATTTAAATGAGAAAAATTTAAATAGTCACTCTCAATATAAAAATAAGTTTAAAAGTTGTTGGCTTAAATGTATAAGTGTTATAGCTATTTTTCAAATGATTTTAGAGAGAATCAGAATTTTTAACACAAAATAGGATTTAACATTAATTTAGTTTACATTTATTACACACCAACCCCACCACTTATCTCACTCTTTCTTTCTCGCTCGAAACCCTCTATTCTCTCGCACCTTTCGTTGTCACCACCGAAGCCCCACAAATATTTATTATAGTCCGACTAAAGCTCCGTATTTTAAAGAATTATGGTTGGCGAACACAATGATACATGCAAAATGTGCAACAAAGTGCAAGTGTACACTGTCAAGTAGTATCTAGGAGTAATCTAGAGTCGAATCCCACAGAGAATGCCTTATGTGTAGAAGGGTTAAACAACTTATGTTTGAGATGTTCATACTGTAGAATTGGTAATTAAATTTAAGCAACACAATAACAATTGAATAAACATATAAACTAACAAGGTAATAAGTTCTCAATTGTAAAAGACAACCCAGGTTGCTGACTCTTCTTGCTATATAAGATGTTGTAGCATTGATCCTAGCATGCTCTAGTGCTGAACCGCAGATGTAATCTAACAACTTTTCCAAGCCATAGATGTTGCTAAGATAATCATCCGTTCACATATTCCTATGCTAAACAGAAGAATATCCAGCTTAAAAGACAAATTCACTAAGTGCACTAATTCCACACATTTTCCAATGGCTAGAATTAGTCAAATCAGCGCTCTCTCCTAAACATGCTTTTCCAAACATGAGCATAAATGTATATTAGCTAAGTTGGCCAAACAGAGCAAGATAAGATTGATAAACACCCAGATCTGATAGATTAGCAAAAGATCAATAAAACACTACAATAAGCTTAAGCAAAGAGGTCAACAACCCAAGTTTAACAAGATTAGCTCATGGCTAATCCAAAACGATTCATATCCAAGTTTTCTTCACAAATAAACATAAGAACATAATGAAAATAGCTAGAAATGTAAATTAGAGGTAGCTAAGGGGATGCATTCCTTCAATTCCGAAGTGGTGCCCTCAGGATTCCTCCTTCGGTCACTCCCCTGCTCACTCCTTGGTGCTCGATCTTCTTTCCTCTGCAAGACTTGTGTAATTCTCTGTAATATCTCACACACCCACGAAATGAGCTTTTTCTACCTTTTATATGCAGCTCTAAAATTCTAGAAGAAAATCTTTTAAGGTTTCCTCAATTAATGTTGCATTGCCTTAATTCTCCCTGCCTAGGTGGCAACTAACCCAGGTGCTTTCACTTTCCAGCTCAGCCCAACATCAGCACACCCATGTTAGCACTTAGCAGATGGCCCAATTTGGTACTTTCTCTCTCCCCGACTGTCTCTCTCTGGACTAACCACCATTCTACAACATGCATTCAGCATCTTCGCTCGGCATGTTCACTTCTTCTGGAATTTATACTTGATGTCCTGCATTATTCTATACTAAACTAGACACAAAAGAGTTAATTCGCAACTACTATTCCTCTGAACACCAATTATGCACAAATATGCTTATTTAAACCTAAAATGGACTTAGACAAGACTAAAAGGGCTCTAACTTACTAATTTAAAGGCATAGATATAACTCTCATGAAAGAGTTATCACACCCCCAAACTTGAACCTTTACTCGTCCTCGAGTAAACAAAATAACACAAAATCAGCAAAATAAGGCTGAAGAATAACTCAATGCTTTCGGCATAGACTCATTTTTGCTCTCAACTAAATGGAAGAAAATGAGCTATAGCCATACACCATAAGCTCAACGACACTTCATCTCTTCATAATTTCAAAATGGTTTAGCAAGCAAATTCCTCCAACTCATATAATTAGGGATGTCAATAAAGCCCGAAACCGATGGGTCGGCCCGAAACCGGTGGGCTAAAATGCGGGTTAGGGTAAGAAATTTCCAACCCGAAATTATTTTTAACCGAACGGGTTGAACCCGACGGGTTGGCGGCCCGAACGGGTTGAGCCCGGTGGGTTGCGGGTCGGCCCGTAGGTCCGACAATATTTAATAATATATTTAATATTTTATTATTTATTATTTCTAATATTATTTATATCCTACTATACCCATTAATTATATACCTAATTCCCTAGACCTAATTTTCCGTCACACAAAATCTCATCAATCTCTCCCAATGACGTAGTCCTTTACCCTCAAATCGAAAAACCTCTCATTTCTTCCTCTTTCACTGTCTTCCACTCGTCACTCTCCTAATTAGCGTACCTACTCATTTCTTCCTTTCAAGAACCTTTAGCCACTCGTTGTTATGTTCACCTAATTGAAAGCTATATTTAATTTTTTAATCATTATTTTATCATTTTATACGTTGAGAAATGTACTTCTATTACTTAAATTAGTTGGTATATAAGGATTGATATTTTTTTTTCTTTTCAAACTATGATTATCCACTTATCACTATTTTTTTGCAAAGATATTGTTATTTGATGTCTTTTATTTATGTTGGTTCATCATTTTCTTTTTTTATTTTGTTTTAGGGGTTGTTAAAATATTTTATGAAAATCTTTACAAAAATAAACTCGTAAATATTGCCAACCCGACGGGTCAGCCCGAAAACCGGTGGGTTAGGGTTAGGTTCAAGAATTTTTAGCCCGATAAAAATTCAGCCCGATTCAACCCGGACCGAATAGCCCGCAGCCCGATAGGGTTAGCCCGAAACCCGACGGGTTAGCCCGATTGACATCCCTACATATAATCCAATCCCAGTTAGGCTTATTCAAAGAGTAAACATGACCGAAGCTAGACAAGTATAACACATAATTCAATGCATAAGCCATCATGCTCATCGAACCTACTTTTTTTTCTTCACATTTGATTACATGCAAACCACTCCACTAATGGTGTTTTCAATTCCAAAGGATAAGAAGGACTTTTCAGCTTGTAATAGTAGGCTAGGGTTAAGGTTGGATAATTTTTGGGATAAAGTGACTAAATCATGAGCATTCCAAGGCCTTCTACACTTATCTATCCTCTATACTTTCCACCAGGATGGCGCCTCACAAACCAATCACAATTCCTCCTTTGCCTTTCTTTTAATTAATTTTTTTTTCAAGAAGAGCAATTACAAGCTCCAAACTCATGCTAACTACATGCCATAGCATTTGTTCAGCAAGTAGTGCATTTCTTATTTGAATCAACAAAACTCAAAATGTTTTTTTTACGGGCACCCCCACCCCCAAACTTAGAAATCAACATTGTCCTCAATGTTAGAAGAGTACCTAAGAATGCTCAAGAGGGTGCAAAATTATTTAGAACGAACGAATAATGGGGTATTACATAATGAAGAGAAACAAAGAAACCGACAAAAAAGGCGCAAAATAGGATCAATGGAATACGTTATTTAAGTGAAGTCACAAAAGACCTAGGTTGGAATTAAACAAAGATGGCCTTCATCACATCCAAAAGAAATGAGCACACTAAGTTTCGCCTCAAGGAAAACACCAATCCAATGCGAAGGTAAGTTCTTACAATCCTCAGCAAAGCATAGGAAAGTATGATCAATTTGAAAAACCTAGTCATGGGCGAAACAAGAGTATTTTGGTATTTTTATATTTTATAGTATTATTAATTTTTTTTCGAAACATGCTGAGCGCATGCCACAACATGAAGGAGTATTGAGCATTTTGGAATATGTCATGCTAAAACATCCGAATAATGTGGAGATGAGTGTCGTGTTGCAAATGAGCTTGACCACAAGCTACAAATTGCAAGGGACATTCTCATCATCGAGCATGAGATTTGTGCACGATAACACAAGCAATTCTCTAACCGACAGAACATAAATGCACACGACACAATTTCCAAATAAAGTCGAACATTCAATCAAAACAAAAATAACCAGCATCCATGCAAGATAACAAGTACATCCCAATCAAAACATGAAGATAAAGTATTCAACAAAAATTTAAATTCAAAGTTCAAGAGAGAAAGAGTTATCGGGTTCGAAATAACCAGCTGAGAGATCAGGCGTCCAGATCATCATCGGCATCCCAAGATGTCTGCAAAATAGGAGGGAAATCAAGTAGGCGATCGCAATACCTCTAGAGGATGGCATCGCGTTCATCCATGTAGTTGTAGAGAATATTCATCCGCTCAACATGGAACTTTTGATGCCTGTTGATGGTCCGCTTGATCGTCTGGACTTGAGCATTTACCTCCCCAGCAGTGCTCCTAAAGATGTTAATACCTTACTCCACAATCTCCAGCTTTTCCAGCAACTGCTCATTTGAAGGCTAATTAGGTTTGGATGATGAGGCTGCATGCTGGGACGATGTTGCAACATTGTTTGGAGGTGAGCTGCCAAGTCCAGATGTTAGTTTGAATCTCCACAGCATCCCTTGGACATTGATCGACCCGTGATTCCAGTCACATTCCTTATTGGCTTCGATAGGAACGCCCTTCCGCTTACACAAAGCAGTTATCATTGAAGGAGAATATAGTGGCCCTACAGATCTCTTTGTGCGACTTTCCAGTGACTCAAGCAACAAAGGAGCATAGTCAAAAGCAGTACCTATGAGTATAGCTGCACAGATCATAGCCCGCTGATCGTTGACTCGGTTCTCATATGTGGTTGGGGAAATCCTGCTGCGGATGAAGAGAAACCACAAGCGAGCTTCGGGTTTGAGCTGGTTGGTGACCAGCAATGGCGCCCCTCCCTCTTGATAGATTCAATGAATATCAGATCATTCCAGTGCAAGGGTTTTCAATGCCCAGTTGCGATCCTCCTCAGATGGTTTGGCATACCTATCCCCGAAAAGATCTGGTTGGGGAGGTGAGGTACCATAAACCCGATGCACCAATCAGGGGTTCAAGTTCACCTTAACACCTCTAACTTCAGAGGTGAACTCCCACTCCCCCACTTTCTGAAAATAGGCATAAAATTCACGCACGACCGGAACCACCGGAGCATCAAGAACTACCACAAACGTGGCCCATCCTTGTTGGGCAATAGCAAGCTGGAGGTCCTCAAGTAGAGCTGTCAAATCAGTTGGAAATCATCTGTCAGTTGCATAGGCAATGGACCTTTTGGCTGTGCAGGAGAGGATGGTGTGTCACTGGTCGATTGAGTTGATTTCTTCCCTTTCTTCCTCAACCGACTCTTTGGGGTTGGGTTCTTTTTGCATGCCTTCTTGATCCTTCTCTTCTTTGGACGAGAAGCTTCGACACCTTCATGCTGGACTGGAGGGTCTTCAGTGGTTGCACTGGGATTGTGAGGGGCCATGTTCTCAGAAAACTTACACAACACTCGGTAAGGTTTGGTTTTGGCCTTCTTAGCAGGAGGACTCTCTGAGTCCGAAAGATCTACTGGGGATGAGCTGGTTGTAGCATGGGCTTTGCCCTTAGCTTGCTTGGCTGCTGCCCTGGTCCTGGGCACACGAGTAGATGTACCAGCTGGTTTGGCTCCTTCTGGATGAGGGTTGATTGGAGACTGAGGCTCCACATCAGGTGGTGTTGGTGTAGTGGAATAGGTGGGACCTCCCCCCACCGGGGATGTTACCTTCTTGGTCTTGCGGGGAGCTTGGTGCTTCTTCCTCATAATGCAATGCCTGTTACATATATACAACTCTTTATTTGTGCGAGGGTGACACACTAATGTTCTTGTACTTATTTAACCCTCTTACTGATTTGCAAGACACATGCTAGTAATCAAAATCTAAAGAATAACATGCTAAAAAATTTGCAAGAAGTAAGGTACAGAACTTCAACACCATAGACATATTAAACATAGCTTTTCTGGAAATCCAAAAGTTATATTCAAAAGCCAAAAACAGGGCATAACACAAAATGTCAAGCTAACAACTCTTTGACAACCAGAATCGCATAGCACGGCTTAAGAATTTCAACATCAACCCCTTTTCTCCATCTCAATTGTAACCAAAATTTGAACTCGAGCAAACCCTACAGTTCATGACAACTCAATTCTGGCATACCCATGCAATGATTCACTTAAAATCCTAGACATCTACTCAAGGACACTCTATTCAAACAGTGACTCCAATTAAACCCACGTAAATCTCCAACTTGGGCTTTGAATGCAAAACAATCAAAAGTTAAAGCCAGTACTCACATGCTTCGGCTGAAAACATTATAGAAACAACCCTACTGCGAACCGAACTGAGAGAGCAAGCAAAACATACCTTTACTTCCAAAGTGCGACGTGAGGAATACCTTGCCGCAGGGTTTCTCAGCACAATGAAATACGAGAGGTAGAGAGAGAAAAAAACGAGTTGAAAGAGTGAGAGAGAAAAGTACTGCGGTTGTAACTTTTTAACCAATCACCGAGGGGTAGAAAAGATTTCTCCAAAAGATTTGAATTTATCCAAAAGAATTAATTTAAAATTACCTCTCTGTGTTTAACTTAAAAGGGTGCACGGCCAAAATATGACCGTTAATCCTTACGGTCCCAGTTCCAGCATGTAACCAGCAGGGTACTCAGCATTCCCTTTAACACCCCCAAACTTAGAATTCAACTGATTTCTTTCTTTCTGAAACTAAATGTTCTGAAAATAATTTCAAAACTAAACTACTACAAAACTAAAATTTAAAGAAAAATTAAAATATTTACAAGAAAAACCGATTTCACTCAGGCTTGTATAACACAAGCAAGAGAGAAATCAGTGGTACCTCAAATTTTTTAGCATCCTGCAAGGTAGTGGATGTCTTCTCCCTGTTGAAGACTCCACCATGATAGATCTTTACTCGCTCACCATTAACCTTGAATTCCCTTCCTGATGCTTCATCTTTCATGTCAACTGCTCCATGGGGATAGACCTTGGTGATGGTGAAAGGTCTAGAACATCTTGACTTTAGCTTTCCATGGAACAACTTCAATCTGGAACTAAATAACAGCACTTGGTTCCATGCTTCCAAGGTTCTGAACCTTATCCTCTTTGCATGCCACATCTGACTTCTTTCTTTATAAATCCTTGCACTCTCATAGGATGTCAGTCTAATCTCTTCAAGCTCATTGATTTCAGCATATCTTCGTTCACCAGGAGCTAGCAAGTAAAAATTTAGCTTCTTCATGGCCCAGTGAGACTTGTACTCCAGTTCCAAAGGCAGGTGACAGGCTTTCCCAAACACTAGCCTGTAGGGTGACATTCCTATAGGTGTTTTAAAGGCTGTCCTGTAAGCCCAGTGTGCATAGTCCAAATGCTTGGACCACTCCTTTCTGTTTGGACTCACCACCTTTTCAAGAATCCTCTTTATCTCTTTGTTGGAAAGTTTAGCTAGGCCATTTGTTTGCGGGTGATATGATGTAGTAACTTTGTGTCTGATCTTGTACTTAGAGAACATGCAGGCTAAGATTTTGTTAATGAAATGTGATCCTTCATTACTAATGATGGTCGTAGGGGTGCCAAACTTAGTGAATATGTGCTTGTGCACGAACTTTATGACTGTTTTAGCATCATCATTGGCACAGGCTGCAGCCTCTATCCACTTGGAGACATAATCCACAACAACTAATATATAAATGTTCCCAAAGGAAGGTGGAAATGGACCCATGAAGTCCAATCCCCAAACATCAAACAATTCAAGTTCTAAGATATAAGTCATAGGCATGGCATTTGAGGCTGGAAAGTTGCCTACCCTCTGACACTTATCGCAATTCTTCACCAACTCATGAGCATCTTTGAAAATTGCAGGCCAATAAAAACCAGATTGAAATAGCTTAGCTGCTGTTCTTTGTCCTCCAAAAAGTCCTCCATATGGGGTTGAGTGACATTTCTGCAGAATATCTGCCATCTCCACTTCAGGTACACATCTTCTTAACACCTGATCAGCACAAAGTTTGTACATAAGGCTCATCCCAAAAGTAATATTTAACATCATGATAAAACTTCTTTAACTACTGTCCCTTTTTATCTGGAGGAAGGATTCCACTTGCTTTGAAATTAGCAAAATCCGCAAACCTGGGAGGAATATAAGATGAGACAATGAATAACTGCTCATCAGGAAACCACTCTTGAACCTGAACATCCTGTTCAACCTTAGAAACTCCTTCCAATCTGGACAAATGGTCAGCCACCTGGTTCTCAGTCCCTTTTCTATTTTGAATTTCCAGATCAAATTCTTGCAGCAAATGCACCCATCTGATTAGCATTGGCTTTGCATCCTTTTTTGATAAGAGATACTTGATGGTAGCATGATCTGTGTGAACTACAACCTTTGCCCCCAATAAATAAGCTCTAAATTTTTCGAAGGCAAAGACCACAACTAAAAGCTCTTTCTCTGTAGTGGTATAGTTGATTTGGGCATCCACCAAAGTTTTGCTAGCATAGTAGATAAGATGGAAGATCTTGCTTTTCCTCTGCCTAAGCACAACCCCAATAGCAAAGTTACTTGCATCACACATAACTTCAAAAGGCAAAGACCAATCTGGTACACACATAATAGGAGTTGTGATCAAAGCCTCCTTCAGAGTATCAAAAGTTTTTTGGATTTCAGGTGTAAAGTTGAATGCTGGGTCATGCTCCAGCAAGGAGCATAGAGGCTTAGATATTTTTGAGAAGTCTTTTATGAACCACCTGTAAAATCCTAAATGTCCTAGAAAACTTCTTACTCCTTTGACTGATAATGGTGGAGGCGGTGTCTCAATAACAATTATTTTGGCCCTATTAACTTCAATCCCACTCCTTGAGATCTTGTGGCCCAAGACAATGCCCTCTTTCACCATGAAATGACATTTTTCCCAATTCAAAACCAGATTGCTTTACTCACACCTTGCTAAAACTTTCTCCAAGTTATTTAGGCAGGTGCTGAAGTCAGTTCAAAATACTGAGAAGTCATCCATCAAAATCTCAAGATAATCCTCCACCATTTCTGAGAAAATAGCTGTCATGCACCTCTGAAATGTGGTTGGTGCATTGCACAGTCCAAAAGTCATCCTTCTGAAAGCATATGTACCAAAAGGACAAGTGAAAGTTGTCCTCTCCTGGTGTTCTGGCTGTATGGTAATTTGATGGTAACCTAAATAACCATCCAGGAAGTAGTAATACTCCTTACCAGCCAATCTGTCTAGCATTTGGTCCAAAAATGGTAGTGGGAAGTGATCCTTCCTTGTTGCGTTGTTGAGCTTTCTGTAATCAATACAGATTCTCCAGTCTATGACTGTCCTTGTAGGAATAAGCTCATTATTTTTGTTCCCCACCACTGTGATTCCTCCCTTTTTGGAACACATTGGACTGGGCTATCAGAGATAAGGAAGATTATACCTGCATCCAACCATTTTATGATCTCCTTTTTCACAACTTCTTTCATCAATGGATTTAACCTTCTCTGTCTTTCCACAAACCCCTTAGAATCATCTTCCAGGAATATCTTGTGCATACACAGGGCTGGACTGATTCCCTTTATGTCAGCAACTGTCCATCCAATGACCTTTTTATACTTCTTCAAAACCTGAATCAACCTCTCCTCCTTCTTTGGTTCCAAATCTGTGGCTATGATCACTGGAAGTGTCTCATGTTCCCCCAGATAAGCATACTTTAAATGAGCTGGAAGTGGTTTCAAGGTCAACTGAAGTGGTTCTTCTACAGATGGTTTTTGAGTCTGAGTTCCTGTTGCAGGCATTTCTAACAGCTCAAATCTTTCCCTGTACATCCTTGGCTTGTTCTCCTCCCTCTATTCCTTAATAAACTCAAGCTCATCTAGGAACTCTGAATCTTCTTCATAAATTTCATCCAGCTTTTCATAGAGTAGAGAATCCATCAGGTCCATAGAGCATTCTTCAAAATCATCTCTTCTATTCTTCATAGACTTAGACATGTTGAATGTAACCTGCTGATCATGCACCTGCATGGTAATTTCATCATTCTTCATGTCTATTAATGCTCCTTCAGTTTTTAGAAAGGGCCTCCCCAAAATGATGGGTATTTCCTCATCTGTATCAAAATCAAGAATGATGAAGTCTGCTGGAAGTATCAACTGCTCCACCTTCACTAAGACATCTTCAATATTTTCTTCAGGATAAACTGTTGACCTGTCAGCTAGCTGCAAGGTTACAGTGGTAGGTCTTGCCCCTCCTATCCTTAACTTTTTGAAGATGGATAGGGGCATTAGGTTAATGATGGCACCAAGATCACATAGTGCTCTGCCCACATCTTGACTTCCAATAGAGTAGGGGATTGTAAAACTCCTTGGATCTTTGAGTTTAGCTGGCAATTTCTGGTTGAACAAGGAACTTGTCTCTTCAGTCATGGCTACAGTCTCAAATTCACCTAGGGTTCTCTTCTTTGTTAACACATCTTTCAGAAACTTAGCATAGCTAGGCCTCTATTCCAGGGCTTCCACAAATGGAATGTTGATGTGCATTTGTTTCAGCATATCAAAGAATTTATTGAATTTAAGATCACCCTTCTTTTTCTTGAACCTCTGAGGATAAGGTGGAGGTAGAGGAGTGTACTTTATTGTCTCCTTGTCCTTTGATTTCGCTTCAGGTTGGGCATGCTGCTGACTTGCTACAGCATGATCCTGGGCATCTTCCTGAACAATCTGTTCTACTTCAGGTCCACCCTCTGCATCTTTCTTGCGAGATTCAGTTGTATCTCCTAGATCTTGTGGTTCTCAAGTAATTTCAGTTAACTTAGTACCACTTCTTAGAGTTACTGCCTTCAGTTGCTCTTTTCTAGGCCTGGGATTAATTGTATAACCAGGCAGAGTGTCTTGCGGTCTGTTCTTCATTTCAGTAGCTTTTTGGTCAATTTGTACTTCCAGATTCCTAATGGTCGCTTCTTGGCTTTGGCTTATTGCCTCAGTTTTTATTATTAATTCCTTCATCAAATTCTCCAGAGACACAGAAGTTTGAGCAGGGTTTTGCATCTGCTCTTGCTTCATGTGCTGCTGTTGTTGGAAACCACCATGAGCATTCTGCTTGATCTGATGTTGATGCATCTGTGGCTGTTGGCCTTGCTACTGCATTGGTGGTTGCTGCACTTGTTGTTGTGACTCTGAAGAGTTCCATTGATTAGACCAAGAGAAATTAGGATGATTTCTCCATCCTATGGTATAAGTAGATGAGTATGGGTTGTTCTTGTTATTCCCCATATAGTAGACAGAATCAGGATTGTGTGAGCACTAATGAAACAAGTGTGCTTCTCCACAGTATATACAAGAAGTATCCACTAACACTTGATTTACTGTCTGCAGTATTGGCTGTGATGGTTGTGGAACTTGGTTTGCTGCCATAGTTGCTTCTATGCTCTTCACTGAGGTTCCTACTGCTTCTATCTGAGCTTGCATAGCAGTCAAAACACTTGATTCAGCAGCTCCAGTTACGTTTTTAGCAGTTTGTTCTCTAGCATTTGACCATTGATAATTGTTCTCAGAAAATCCTCTCCAAAATCTCAAAAGCTTCACTATAGGTTTTCAACAATATGGCTCTATTTGCTGAGGCATCCAACACCAACCTTGAATTGAGATTCAGTCCATTATAAAAGGTTTCCAACTGAATGCAATGAGGTATATCATGGTGTGGACACTTCATCAACAATTCATTGTTTGCTTCCTAAGCTTCACTGACTGATTCATAATCTTGCTTAAATGCCATGATGTCATTTCTGCACCTTGTGTTTCTGGTAGGAGGAAAATACTTCAGCAGGAATTTCTCTGCCATATCATTCCAGGATGTGATGGTTTCTAGTTGAAGATTGTTCAACCATGACTTGGCACTGTCCCTTAGAGAGAAGGGAAACAACCAATGCTTCCTTAGATACACCAAGTAATTTGAAGTTATCACTCACATCTTGAAAGGATTTCAGATGAAGATGAGGGTCTTTTGATGCCAACCCACTGATTTTCCCTATAGTTTGAAGCATCTGAAATATTACTGGCTTCAATTCAAATTGCACTGCTTCAATCTCAGGTTGTACAATTCCAGACTTCAACACATTAAACCTAGGATCAACATAGGCTCGAATACATCTGTCTTTGTCATCTGCCATAACCAATGCATTCCCTAAGTTCTGCTCTCCTGCACCAGCTCCTTGGTTAGCCATTTGAGGTCTCTTTTTCCTCTGTCTTCTCTTATTGCTTCTGAAAGTTCTCTCGATTTCTGGATCAAATATCAGAACCTCAGGTGGATCTCTCTGGTTCTTGCACAGAACAAACCTGAAAGTTAACAACAAAATCAATATTAATATACTTCTTTGTTTTGTTTATTTAGAATACTATAATTAACTATAATTGTAGTTAAAATAACAACAAGATTCTATGCCAATCCCCGGCAATGACGCCAAAAACTTGATACGAGCAAAATGTGCAGCAAAGTGCAAGGGTACACTGTTAAGTAATATCTAGGAGTAATCTAGAGTCGAATCCCACAAGGAATGCCTTATGTGTAGAATCGTGCACACATTAACATGCAACAAGGGTTAAACAACTTATGTTTGAGATGTTCATACTGCAGAATTGGTAATTAAATTTAAGTAACACAATAACAATTAAATCAAAAGATAAACAAACAAGGTAATAAGTTCTCAATAATAAAAGACAACTCAGGTTGCTGACTCTTCTTGCTATATAAGATGTTGTAGCATTGATCCTAGCATGCTCTAGTACTGAACCGCATATGTAATCTAACAAATTTTCCAAGCCATAGATGTTGCTAAGATAATCATCCATTCACATATTCCTATGTTAAACAGAAGAATATCCAGCTCAAAGTAAGACAAATTCATTAAGCACACTAATTCCACACATTTTTCAATGACTAGAATTAGTTCAAATCAGGGCTCTCTCCTAAACATGCTTTTCCAAACATGAGCATAATTGTATCTTAGCTAAGTTGGCCAGACAGAGCAAGATAAGATTGATAAACACCCAGATCTGATAGATTAGCAAAAGAACAATAAAACACTGCAATAAGATTAAGCAAAGAGGTCAATAACCCAAGTTTAAGAAAATTAGCTAATGGCTAATCCAAAATGATTCATATCCCAGTTTTCGTCACAAATAAACATAAGAACATAATGAAAATAGCTAGAAATGTAAATCAGAGGTAACTAAGGGGATGAATTCCTTCAATTCCGAAGTGGTGCCCTCAGGATTCCTCCTTCGGTCACTCCCCAGCTCACTCATTGGTGCTCAATCTTCCTTCCTCTGCAAGACTTGTGTAATTCTCTGTAAAATCTCACACACCCACGAAATGAGTTTTTTCTTTTCTTTTTTTTTATATGCAGCTCCAAAATTTTAGAAGAAAATCTTTTTAGGTTTCCTCAATTAATGTTGCATTGCCTTAATTCTCCCTGCTTAGGTGGCAACTAACCCAGGTGCTTTCACTTTCTAGCTCGACCCAGCATCAAGCACACCCATGTCAGCACTTAGCAGATGGCCCAATTTGGTACTTTTTCTCTCCCCAACTTTCTCTCTCTGGACTGACCACCATGCTACAACATGCATTCAACATCTTCGCGCGGCATGTTCACTTCTTCTGAAATTTATACTTGATATTTTTCCTGCATTATTTTATACTAAACTAGACATAAAAGATTTAATTTGCAACAACTATTCCTCTAAATACCAATTATGCACAAATATGATTATTTAAACCTGAAATGGACTTAGACAAGACTAAAAGGGCTCGAACTTGTTAATTTAAAGGCATAGATATAACTCTCAAAAGAGAGTTATCACACAACCAACAAGAAAATTCGGTTCTTCCCCTTTAGTTCCGTCGAAAATTAACTGATTTATTTTATGTTTGAAATTCAAAGTTTATGTCTGTTATTGATATTTATTCACTTGTTTTTGCTTGTTTTCTTTGTTGAAGTTTTATATATTTAGCATCTAGTTTTAAATCTGGGTAAAAAATAGTAAAATGGACTAATTTATTAGAAAAATGGTGATTTCACCCGTTTCTCTCTGGAAGGCTTGAAAATTTATACATTTAAAGACTTTTGGTGGAATCTTCGAGTCTTGTTTTTCTTTTCAATTCTAATTTAATTTTTTTATTTTCAAATTCCTTCAATTTTCGAGTCTTATATTTCTAATTTGTTTCTTTCAGCAAATTCATTGGGCATGGAGGAGATTTGCTATGCAAGGTCGTACCCCAGCCTTGGATTTATATGATCAAGATATTTTAGAAGATATCCGAATACGACTTGGCATTTTTGGCGAGGAAACACTCGATTTGTTTAAGGAGGGGGCTTTCAAGTTGTTCATTGAATTCAAATGAGGAAAGAGAAACAATAGAGCAAATTGGGCATTGATAGCTCAAGAAACTCAGATTGCGGGAGTTGCATATGAGCTATGGTTTCGAGTGGGATAAACTAATATTGGATTCTGTCCCTCTGAGATTGCTCATATGACGCGCTTGAGGTTTGGGGATTCTGATTTTGACCCAATAGAGGTCATCATCTTCCGGCTTACTAATGTTTACATCCTTATTCAAAATTGTCGAGTGTTGATCAATTGCACTAGCGATTTAGCCGACAATTATGTGAAGATAGCTCAGATTTTATTTGTCTACCGGATGCTATCTAGTCTCGATGGCAAGAGATTGGTAGACAAATGGATTGTTGCTCTAGTGGATGATTCAGAGAGATAGAATGCATTTCCTTGGAGATCATGGTCCTTCAACATCCTCCTTTATCAGATGTTTGTTGTAATTACATCACCCTCTTAGATCAATAATCGGGATTTAGCGCACATTTTTTGCCTGGTACGAGTGTTGGAGGTAATTATGTTACAACTTTATAATCACATGAATAGTTTCTAATAAATATAACTAATATTATATTATTTTGCTGACATGGGCATATGAGACTATCACGGACCTCGCTAGCTGATGTGCATACGAGGTGATGCCATGGAGAGTTATCCCTCGATGTTTGAGGTGGCGTCCTTTTGCTGCTGGATGGAGCATTTTTTTACAGATTTTTTCTTTGCTAAGGTAACAAAAATATTATAATTTGAATGTTTATAAATAAATAAATAAATAAATTGTTATTTATTTAATTTTGTTTTTTTTTCAACATGTCTGCGACATCGCTCTGCAGCCGACCGAGGCGGAAGCAGTCAATGATTTTTGGAAGAGTCTGCAGGAGGTTGACGACTTGCTTGAATGTCGTTTTATCCTATATTTGGGATCTAGGTCTTCTAGGGCTACAACTTATCAATCATCCGACTCCCGACGAGCCTCCTCCCACTCTAGGCCCGTCTCCTCCCCACTGGAGCATCGACAACCTAGTTCATCTCATGAGACCTGCTCTAGGCCCGTCTCCTCCCCATTGGAGCATCAGCAGCCCTCTCCCTCTCGTGAGGACCCCTCCAATCCATTCGACATTCATGTCAAACAGGAATTCGGGCAATATCAGCCTGTTGAGGTTGAGCTTCAATGTTCAAAGGGAAAGTCCGTCCAACATAGTTCCTCTACTGAGCGGCATTGCCAGGTACATGTTTTTTTAAGAATTATATCTATATTTTTCTATTGAATTTTATTATATTAATATTTGAATCAACTTTTCAGTCAAAGTCACAGTCACAGCCACAGGCACTCCACCTCGACCATGACAGTATTCTGAGGTTGACAAAGAGTCTTGGAGTCAATGTCACAGTGTCTTTTAAAGTCGGTGGCTGCTCGGGCGCTCCACCTGGATGACGAGAATATTTGGAGATTGTCAGTGACGCTCTTGGACCTGATGTCAGAGCGCCTTGTGGAGCTGGTGACTTAGAGGATCGTTGAGCCTATCATTGCCCAGGTGACTGAATAGGTTAAAGCTTTCATCCAGGACTTGATTGGGGGAACTAATTGTCGACCTCGCAGTCGTAGCTTCCTCATTGTGATTGAGCCCCTTCCTGTTCGAGCTCCGGGACCATCGGGGGTTAATGGAACCGGAGGAGATAGGCAAGAGATTGTGGCTAGTGGGTCCGGAGGTGATAGGGAGGAGCCCACAAAGGCATATTTGCATAAGGTGATTGATACATATGAAGCCTACGTACTAGACCCTTCATATGAGGTGATTGTGCCAGAAATGGGCTTTATCTTGAATGCGGAGTTGTTCTTCACTCCAATGAATGATCCAAATGAGACTTGTAAGTAATTTAGTGAATTACTTTAAATTTTGTGAATGGTTTTTAATTAATTTGATTTTTGTGATATTAGATAGTAGAGCTCTATACGATGATGATTCGGTGGACGATATCTACGATACTTGAAGTATTTCCCCGTGTAGATTCCTTGAACACTATCATTGCAGATTCATCTTTTTTCGTAAGTTACAATTTTTTCTTGTGATATTATTATTGTTTTATTAAAATAATTATTTTTTATTTAAATTTATATTCTTATGCAGACTCGTCTATGGAACAAGTGAGTTAGAATCCACCCGGATTACAAGGAGGGGCAAGAGCTCCCGACTTATAATGAGTACAAACAGTGGGTCCCTCACAAAAAAAATTGATAGATGTCATCCGAGGAGCCGGAGGAGGGCAACACTGGTGGAGGGCGAGAGAGGTAAGTTTAAAATTTTAAAACTAAAGGGCTTTTTTATTATTATTATTCAAATATTGAAATAAATTTTTTTTTTTATTTTTTTTATTTCAAGTTATTTGCATTTGTCACACACCGAGCTCTCATTAAGTTACCATTCAGATTGATCTGCTAGAGTGGTATGTTGAATTGTACGACTCACTCATGCATAAGATGATGAATTCATCCGATCAGATATTATATTTGAGGAGTGGACGGGAGAAGCGGTGTCATTTTTTTTAGGCTGATCAAGAATAGGAGGTTCATAAGTTGTAGGATTTTGGAGTGGTGTAGGAACAGTAGATAAATTTGTTGTAAATGATTTTAAATATTTTTAATTTTAATTTTATATTTTGAATCTATAAATTTAAAAATTTAAAAATTAATAATAATAATAATTATAATAAAAAAATAAAATTTAATTTAAAATAGGAATTTATAATACTCCCTCCGTCCCATTCGAATAGGTACCTTTTCCTTTTCGGGACGTCCCATTCAATTAGGTACCTTTCTTTTTGTTTTGGCAAAAACTAAGCAATAATTAAACTTTTTAATATCTTAATTAAAATTAAAATAATACTAATTATTTTAATTAATCAAAACCCTAGCCGCCCACATCTCTTTTCTCATTCCCATATGCCTCATTTCGTCTTCATCCTCTCATCTTCATCGCCCCTCACTGAAACTTTTTACTCTGACCATGCCTCGCCGCGATGATGAAGGGTGGGTTAAAATTCTCGCTCCTCACCCACAAGCTCTTAACCTTCAGATATGCCATCCCTCCATTGCGATGAAAAATGGGAGCGGTGGGCTCGCTGGAGGCGAACATGAATTGTTGGTGCCTAACTGCAACGATGATGGGTGGATTAGAACTCATCAATTTATGACCGAAGAGTAACTCAATTTCACCGATGTATCTAGATCTGACACGATGCTACCTGTTTCTTGCATCTTCCCTCACTCTCGAGCTCCTAATATTCCAATCCGCCAACCACCCAACTCAATGCCCGATGGGAGCGATGAGCACGCTGGAGGTGGATTTGATTTCAGGGTTGCTGATTCTATAGAATCTGACGAGCACTGACTTAAGTCTAGTTCACTTTCCATGGAACCCGACGACAGAGTAGTGGGCAATGATTGAGTACGATAGCAGTCTTGGCATGGATGAGGTAAAAATAAAAATGAAATTGATACCATTCTCTGAGATTTTGTGAATTACATGAAAATGCTAATTATGTGATTACACATTCACACATTCTTGAACAAAACATGTACACTGATTGTTTCATCACATAAACAAAAACAAAAAAGCACTTATGCTTGCTGTATTTTAGCCCTGTTCGCATGGCCCTAAGCATAATGATATCATAATTTATGTGGTGTCTTCATTGCTACCCATTTCTATGAGATAATTGATGCATTCTCTTATTAGCTCCACTGCAACATCCAAGGTATGGGTAGTTGATATGATCTTCTCAATGCTTGTTTGGCCATGTGTGGAATTTTGTGGGAGTTTTGGCCCTTTACCTTCATAATATCTAGTAGGCATCCCTGTAGACTTAAGAATACATTGTTGAGTGTTATGGGTGAAAGTTTTTCAAATGATTCAAGTATTGCATTCACCAGCTCATCTATTGTCTTGCATGATGTTTTTACTTGAATAGATTGGATGGCTCTAAACCATCCCAAATCATTAACGTTGCAGTTTGGGGAATTTGGAGGTTGTTGCACTAGTCTAATATTGAACCCTTCTCCACTTGTTTCAGCCTTAAAATCTGGATCATCATTTTTGATATGAGGTCTTGCATTATCTTGTTGTATATAAATGTCATTGCTTGCTCCATTTGGCCATTTTGACTTGATTGCTGGGATAATCTGACGTGATTCAAAAAGATGATTATTAATGCTTATTTGGTGATGATAATAAATTTGTGAAACTTAACTTGTGGCATACCTAAGAGATTAAACACTCTTTAATCACATCTTTTGTGATTGAATCGATTGCTTTTGTTTCAAGTTTGCCTGCTTCTTTGTTCTTGCTGCCCCTTTGCTGGAACTTGCTTTGTGAAGGGATAAATTCCTATCTTTCCATCGAACAACATATGTCCATTATCTGCAAATATTGGCCTGCAAACGACACACATGAACATGACTTTTGTAAGAATTTTTTTGTTTTGACATGTTCTGTGTGGCTCCGTTTCTACGGGTGACAAAGAATATCTCTGTGAACCTCGCGTTATATAAAATCACTTCTCATCAATATGGATTGTATTGTGCATGCTCTTGAACTTTATTTGGTTTTGAATCCTATCTAATTCTAAGGATTGGAGACAAAATTTCAAGCGTAACATCTTGTTGGCGGCTGTTAAATCAGGTTTTATAGATGACGTGCGAGACCTTATCTTCCCAGCTTGCACCCACCACCCCCACGGTACTTTTACTTTGTCCTAATGCAACTGCTAATTTCTGTATCGTAGTTCTCTTCGAATATTCTAAACTTGAAAGTCTTTCAAGATCAACAATCACTCTTTTTGGAACATTGATACCCTTTCTACTTGCAAGATGTAGAGCTTCACCTTTTTCTTGTTATTTTTTTGCAGTTGCCCATAGTCGTCTCACGGTAGTTTTTTATACGACATATTTTTGTTGTGCTTCCACAAGCTTGCCTCGAGTTGGTTTCCCATCGATAAAACTTTGGAGGATGAATTGGATGATTTGATTACGTTGGTGTGCTGACAAATCTACCTTCCACCCTATTTTTTTTCTCTTCTTTGTATTGTGAACTTGCAGTTTATTTTTGTAGGATTACCTTTATAATATTGTTGCCTTTTGAATTGGTGGGATGAATTGAAACTTTTGAATTTTTGGTGTGATTATTTTTATGTTTTGGTGGGAACTCAAATTTTTATTTAATTAGTGATGCATACACGTGGTAAGCTTAAAATTAGGAATGTTAATGCAAGATTTTTTATTCCTTAGGACATAAAAACTCTAAAAGAAATTTAATTATTCAATATCACATTATATAAAAAAAATTGAATTATTTAAAAAAATAGATAATATAATTTAAATATAAAAGTAATTATAAAATGAGGCATTAAACAATTTAATCATCTTTCTGTACTTTATTATCAAACACATTTAACCACTAAACACAACCTCCTAAAATACCGTGTCCAAAAGAAAAGTGCCTATTAGTTTGGAACGGGGGGAGTATTACAAACAAAATATTATTACTTAAAGATTTATATTAAAATAAATTATATAATAAATAATACATAATTATAGACACTAACACAATTATTCTACATTTTATTGTGATAGGTATTACTCGTAACTCATTGTAATCAACTTCATGCAATCAATGTAGTATGTTTGTAAGGAATAATAATTTTAATGTATTATATAGATATTTAAGTAAATTAATGGTTTAATTTGGCAAATCCATGGGAAATCTATAGAATTAGCTGTTTCGAGTCTTGAAATGTTAATTCGGGAGACTCTAAATCAAATATTCGAGATTATATTCATACCCTAGACATCTCGAATGTATTTTCATTTATCAATAAATTCAATTGAATAAATTCTTGAGTATGTCACTCAATAAATCTAATTGTTTAAATTTTCGAGTCACTCAAAAGTTTATACAATTGGATTTTTGTTTTCGAGTGACTCAAAAATTAAATAGATTTTAAAAAAATTTCTCAAAAATTTAATGGAAGAAATTTAATTTAATAATAATTAAATGTAAACAAATAAATTTGTAAAATCACACCAATCAACCATGATAAAATAAATAAAAAGACACATAATCTCAACATTTTTAACAAACAACACACATCAATTCTTAACAAATAAATACATCATTTTATAACATATTGTTAAATGTGGTTGTACATCTTGTTTTAGAATGATTTACCTCACGATAGATACTACATCTCTTCACTCTTGGCTCCTCTTGGTTAGGAGGATGGTTCCAATCTACATCACTGTTGGGGGTCCTTAATAAACGGCCCAATAGTTCAACCCAAAGGGATAACCATATAAAAGGACCCATAGTTGAGGCCCATATTATTTTGCAGGATGTCGAAGTAGTTCGCGACCACGGAGTAGTTCGCTCCAGGAAGCGCAGTTCGAAGTGTAGGTTGACTTTTTAAAACAGTCCGATGGAGTAACCGACCATACTAGAGGAGTCCGATTTAGTCAAAAGTGTATTATGACAGAAGTCAGACATAACGGGAACGGGCGAACTGCTTAACGGTCAGTTAAGTCAATAAATGATGAGGAAATAATGATCGCGGGCTCCCCGGGAAAATTTCAAGAAACGCACGCAGGAGACCAGAGGGCATTTATTACCGCCTGGCGTAGATTTAGGGAGCTTTAGAAGTTCGAACATAGCCTATAAATACCGATAGAAGAACCCTTTTTTGGGACCTAGTATTTGGGGGAGCTTAAATTCTACGTGTAAATAAAAAATCAATACTTATATTCATGTGTATCAAATTCACTAAAGAGTTCATCGAAGCAAGGTTCAATTGACGTACCCTACATTCATAACAATTTGAATCGATTTATAAATTGTCTAATTTAATTTTACATGGTTATTTCTTGCATTTTCATTTCTTTTATCTTGTAAAGTTCTTGGGGCTTCAATCCATTAAAAAACACCTTCAAAAATTTGGTGCCCACCGTGGGCCCTGAGAACGTTAGACTGCACTAACCTTTACTGCAGGAAATGGTCGACGATGAAAATAACGTTAACATCATCGGGGTGGACATAGAAGGAACTACCACGCCAGCTGGGGCCGGTAGGGGGGCCGACCCAGGTGCAGGACGAGGAACTGCCGCGGGAACTGGAAAAGGACGAGGACGAGGACGACCCCCGGTGGTTGGGCACGGAACTACTCAGCCACAGAACCGCCAGGTAACTGTGGATGACCTGCGGTGGACCTTCAACCTCACACCGCTCGCCGAGCTGGTGTTTCCCCACCACCACCTTCTGTTTTGCAGGAACCATACGTGGCCCAGCTGGTCACTCAGGTTCAGGCAGCGCGCAGTATGATGGAGAGAATGGGGGCTCAAATGGAAGAAATGACACGGAGGCACGAGCTCCTTGACCGAGAAAATCGGTGGTTGCAACACCAGATTAACACGCGACCAATTGTCGAAGAGCGGGGGAGCACCAACAGGGAGCGTCGGACCACAGCGAGGGATCTAGAGGCAGAATTCAATCAGGTAGGAGGGGCCGGAACAGTACGTGCAACCCCAAGAACTCAAGTGGAAAATGCGCGCGTACGGATGGATCCAGCAACAGGAGGCAATCCAACAGATAATTCCACCCTGGTGCGGATAGAGCGGCAGTTCGAGCAGCGCTTAAACTACTTTGAGTCCCTCATCGCTAGGGTTCCCGGTCTCCCACCGCCGGAGAGAACGATCCCAAGGATAAGTTATGCGGAGTCACCACTCACACCGAAGATCGCCGACGCCGAGCTGCCAGATCGTTTTACGCCGCCCAGTTTTGCACTTTAGGCAAAACCAGCGATCCAGAACCATGTGGCCGTGTACAAGCAGAAAATGTTTGCTCTGAAAATCCCGAGCACACAGAGAGAGGCCTGGATGTATAAGAGATTTGGCTCGAGTCTCATCGGGCCCGCACTCCAATGGTTCTTTAATCTGCCTAGGAGCTCTATATCCACATTTGCATAACTGCACCAACTGTTCATCCGACAATATTCGAGCAATCGGCGGCTAGACAAGCATCCTGATGACTTGTACGCAGTAATCCAAAGACCAGTCGAACCACTAAGAGCATACCTGTCCAGATTCAACAAGGAGTTGGTGGCAGTACCGAACTGTCCAAACAGTACTGCAGTGCGAGCCTTCACAAAAGGCTTGGACGTGGATTCAGATCTCTCGAGAATTATCAATATATCCCTACCAGACTATGGATGATGCGTTTAATTGAGCTTCGGCGTTGATCAAATGGGAGGAAGATGAACCCTACAGGAAAGCACGATGGGGCGGGGGAAAGTCAGTGGAAAGAGATGAGCAACAGCGAGAGCCCCGAGACAGGTGACCGACAAGGCCGCATCCTTACAACAGACCGACAACAAGCAGGCCACCGTAGATTAATAGCTTTAGTTCCTACGTGCCGGAGTACAACCTTTCAATCGCGCCGGCAGACCTCATCCATAATGTACTCCGCCAAATGCCAGAAAATGTGAAGTGGCCGCAGAAGATGAGAACTGACCCCTCTATGCGGGATACTAAGAAATTCTGTGATTTTCATAATGATCATGGACATACCACTGCAGACTGTCGAGCGCTGCGGTTGGAGGTAATCGAGCTCCTCAAGAAGGGGTTGTTAGCCGAATTCCTATCAAATAAAAAGAAGCGAACATGGAGTCGAGATAAACTGCCCGAGCAACACTGAGTCGGCCAATAAGCCACCGTCCCTGGTCCGAACCATATATTGCATCACTGGCGGATCAGAAATTAGCGGCATTACCAGGTCGGCTGCCAAGAGAGCCAGAAGATTAACTCGCGAAGAAGCCCTAAGACCCCAAAATAATCCGGCGCATGCACCAATCAAGTTTACAGACAAGGAAGTTCCAGGGCTCGACCATCCCCGTGATGACGCGCTGGTGATATCTCTACAACTGTCGGATTGCGTTGTTAAGCATATCTTGGTCGATAACAGGAGTTCGGCCAACATCTTATTCTTGCACGCTTTGAAAGAGATGGAGATCTCGGAGGAAAGGATAGTGCGAAGCAAGACCTCACTTATTGGTTTCAATGGAGGGGTGCAAATGACTATCGGAACAGTAACTTTATCAGCCTACTGCGGAGGAGTTCAACATAGTGTATCTTTCATGGTGGTCGAGGCCTCAGCGCCTACAATGCTCTACTCGGAAGACTTTGGCTTCACCAACTAAAGGTGGTACTGTCGACCTACCAAAAGGTCGTAAAGTTTCCTACTCCAGAAGGGAGACACACAATCAATGGAGAGAAAAATACCGCCAAGGAGTGCTATTACGCGAGTTTCAAGGCCATTTGCTCATAGCAACATTTTTCAAACCAACCACCACTGTCGCCACCTGGGGAGTTCGATGGGACAGTGGAAGTGGAGCTCGATCCGAATGATCCTAGCAAGAAAACCAACATAGGGAGCAGTCTGGCCCCCGAGATTCGTTCAAAGCTTGTGGAGTTCCTGGCTGAGGAGCGAGCAGTCTTCGCGTGGTCGCACAAACATATGGTTGGAATAGACCCATGGGTCATGACTCACCAGTTGCAGGTCGATCCAAACATGAAGCGTGTGCAACAGCGCAGAAGGAAATTTGCGGCCGAAAAGAATGAAGCTATCAATGAGGAGATTCAGAAGTTGCTTGACATCGGGTCCGTAAGAGAAGTCAAGTATCCCACTTGGATTGCTAACATGGTTGTGGTCAAGAAGAACGGGAAAATCAGGTCTACGTGGACTACACTGATTTGAACAAGGCTTGTCCGAAAGATCCATATCCACTCCCGCACATCGATAGCATAGTGAATGCAACGGCCGACCATGAGTTGCTAACTTTCATAAATGCATTCTTGGGCTACAATCAGATCATGATGCATCCCGACAATCAAAAAAAGACAACGTTCATGACAAATAAAGGCATCTACTACTACAAGGTGATGCCCTTCGGATTAAAGAATGCAGGATCGACTTATCAGTGGCTTGTAAACAAGATGTTTGAACCATTAATCGGAAAGACCATGGAGGCCTATATAGATGATATGTTGGTCAAGTCAACAAAGGCCACATACCACGTGCAACACCTGAAGCAGGCATTTGACATCTTAAATCAATACCATATGAAACTTAATCCAGTGAATTGCACGTTCGGGTGGCATCCAGAAAGTTCCTAGGATATGTAGTGACCAATTGGGAATCGAAGCGGATCCTACACAAATTCGGGCGGTCAAAGAGATAGCTCATCCCAGAAGTCTGAAGGAAGTTCAGAAGCTAACAGGAAGGCTCGCGGCCTTGAGCAGGTTCATATCAAGATACTCCAACAAAACTCACAGGTTTTTCCAAGTACTTCGAAGGGAAAACAGTTTGAATGGACCGAAGAATGTGCGATGGCTTTGGAGCAGCTGAAAGATTACCTAGCAAGTCCCCCGTTGATCTCTAAACCCGATCAGGGGGAAACGCTACTCCTTTATCGTCCGTGTCAGAACATGCTCTCGGAGCAGTCCTAGTCCAAGAGTCCACTGGGAAACAACACCCCGTGCACTATGCGAGTAAACCTCTATTGGATGCTGAAACCAGGTATACGGCATTGGAAAAGCTTGCACTGGCCCTGATAGTCGCTTCCTGGAAACTACGACCTTATTTCGAGGCGCATCCTATCAAGGTAGTCACCTCATATCCCCTTCGCATTATGTTCTCAAAACCCAGTCTTTCTCGAAGGCTATTGAAGTGGGCCGTGGAGATCGGAGGCTATGGACTAGAGTTCGAACCGAGGACAACAATAAAGTCCCAGGCCCTCGCGGACTTCGTGTCGGAATTCTCAGTCAACCTTCATCTAGAAGCGGAGAAAGAAATTGCAAGTTTGGAAGCATGCGAACAGACCAAGGAATCATGGATATTACATGTCAATTGGTCGAGAAACATGCACGGAAGCGGGGCTGGTATAAGGCTACAAAGTCTGTGGGGAGAACTGTTTGAAAAAGCAATTCGCTTGAACTTTGAACCTACAAATAACGAGGTAGAGTACAAAGCACTAATAAGGGGAATGCAGCTCGCAAAGGAACTCGGAGTTCGTCGCCTGCAAGTCCAAGGCGATTCGCAACTGGTAGTGTTGCAAGTGAATGACCAGTACCAAGTAAAAGAGCTGAGATTGCTGAAGTATCGTGACATGGCCCGAGCCATAAGTCGTAAGTTCGAGGACTTCGATATAAAACACATAGCAAGGGAGGAAAACACTGAGGCAGATGCGCTCGCTAATTTAGCATCTTCGAAGCAGGAGAAGCAGGCCTGACCTATTCCCATCACATGGGTCGAAGAACCAGTTTTCAAAGAAGGAGTGGAGGTATGTGAGATAGTGCAGGAGGATTCGTGGATCGGTCCAATATACAGATACATTAAGGAAGGAGACATCCCGAGGAATAGAACAGAAGCTATTTGGCTGGCAAGAACGACAACAAAGTATGTAATCCACAACAAGCAATTGTAACAAAGATCAATGGAAGGACCTATTCTAAAATGCGTAACTCCAAGCGCAACACTAGGTATCCTGATGGAGATACATGAAGGAGACTGTGAAAGTCATCAAGGGGCTCGACTCCTAACCCATATAGTGATATCTGCTGGGTTCTATTGGCCGACTTAAAGGAAAGACGTGAAGGAATATGTGCGGAGCTGTGAAGCCTGTTAGAAGCTCGAGATCACCTCGCAAAACCATGCAAAACATCTCCACACCTCGATCCCAGCTTGGTCGTTCATGACTTGGGGAATGGATATAGTAGGGAAGCTCCCGACGGGCACCGAGCAAAAAGAATACTTGTTGGTAGCCACCAACTACTTTACTGAGTACGTCGAAGTCGAAGCATTTCGCAACGTACGAGAATCAGAGGTCATTAAGTTCCTCTGGACACAGGTTTGGAGTACCTAGAGAAATCAGAACGGATAATGGAACACAATTCACTAGAAGAAAGGTACAAGAATTCTGCGATCACTATGGCATCAAGCTGGTGTTTTCTACGCCAAGGTATCCAGAGGCGAATGGATAGGCCGAGTCTACCAACAAGACCATAATGGCGTCGATGAAGAAACGATTGGATGCCCATAAATTGAGGTGGGTTGATGAACTCCCAGGGGTACTATGGGCCTATCGAACTACACCACGAACGGCAACCGGGAGTACGTCGTTTGCGCTTGCATATAGCGAGGAGGCCGTGATACCAATTGAAGTAAAAGTAGAGAGCCCAACGGTCGAGCTATGCGAACGAGTGGATAATTGTGAAAGACTCATGAAAAACTTGGAACTGATCGATGAGCAAAGAGATCAAGCTCTGCTTAATATGGCCCAGCGCAGAATGCAGGTCGAAAGGTTCTACAACAAAAAGTTGTGCCTCCGAACTTTTAAGGAAGGTGACTAGGTGCTCAGAAAAGTCTTCCAGAATACCAAAGATAAGAGTGCGGGGAAGCTCACACCAATATGGAATGGTCCCTACAAGGTGACCAGAATTGCAGGAAGAGGAGCCTACCACCTCAAAGCTGAAGATGGAAGGGAAATCGTGAATAGTCGGTCAAACTTTGCTTCCTCTTCTCTAAAGTTTGTTCTTTAAGTTTTAAATTCTTATCGAGTCATTATTGACTTGAGCGTCGGAGGGGCAATGATGCGGCATCGCCCAAATTCCCCTCCTTATTTTACAGAACATGAAGATTGAAGGTTGCAATCAAGTAATCGACTTAGATCCAAACTGAATGTGCCAGATAATCCAATTTCTCCCTAACCTCTTTTATTTTTTCTCTTTAAAATCAGCACGAATGGTTACTAACTTAAGCATCGGAGGGGCGACGCTAAGGCATCGCCCACTCTGACCTTGTGTTTATCCAGACAGGTGCTAATCAAGCAACATACGGAAGTGTAAAACATGAGCGAATCGTATAAAATAAAAATAGGAACTCATACGAAAGCATAAGAAACCATTAATTACAAACGAAAAAAGAAATTGTTCGAAATACAAAATGAAGAGAAAGAAGCTGAGAGGAGATCCCCGGATCAGGATGCACTTTGCAAGTCAGGATTCGGCCCCAAGCTCAGTTCTTCATTGGGCTTGGGACCTGAGGAGGAGTCATCCTGCTTACTTTGATCACCCTGTTGCTGATCCTCGGAGGGGCGCGGCTGAGGACCAAAAGGCTGCTCCTGTCAAGGCTCTTAGGACGAGATGCCCAAGACACTCAAGTCAAGATCCGGGAATCGCTCGGCGATTCTAGCCCGGAGATCGTTCTCTACTTGCTCAGCAAGTGTTTGTAAAAATAAATAGCAAAATGTTATGTAAGATCGTGTTCTAAATGAAATAAAAATAAAATCAAAAAAGGAGCAGAGTAAAAATTGTTTACCTCGTACATCTCTGCGAAGTGTGGAGAGAGGATCAAGGACTCAAAATTGAGCCCATCGCCTGACCTTAGGCACTCGATCAGGTCTTCATAGCTTTTCAGCTTGGACACGTTGGACTCCTTTAGAGTTCGCATACGCGCGTCCATAGATTTGACTTGATCCCCCCTCTTCTGAAGATCCCTCGTGAGAAGGGCAATGTTAGTGGTAGACTGGGCGTACTTCCTTTTGAAGTCATCTGCCTCATCCTTGCAAGCCTGGGCCTTCGCTAGAGCCAAGTCTGCCCTTACAGCCAGGGAGGCCGCATTCCTCAGCCTCATCGAGCTTGTTTTCCAGCTCCTCGCATTTTTTCTTCTTCACCTCCACCTCCTTCTGGAGCTCTAGGATCTCGCCGATGCATTATCGGCAAAGGCACTGAGTTCGCGGTGGATGAGGTCGAACTCCACCATGTTTTGCAAAATAGTTGATCAAAGAAAAGAAGTAAAAGAAGATTTTTTGAAAGTAAAGGATAGAAGATGAATCTCAAGCTACCGATGCTCATATCGCACCAGTCAGTTGAAAACCGACCCCGACGTTAGGTCCAATGTTGGGGGATCCAGCAACAGCTTCCGAGAGCGGGCCAGGAATGAGTCCACTCTCGTATTTGGGGGCACGGTTGTCGTCGATTTCACCAGCGCCCTCTCTGGGTTCGCCCCGAAGTCCTTTGGAACGTCCTGCTCGCGGGAGCACTGGCAGCGACGTTGCTCGGCGCTCTTGTTCTCCTTCTCATTTTCTTGTTCAGATCTCTTTTGAGAGGTTTCCGAGCGAGTGGTAGGGCGAGAAGACTCCCTCTTTTCTGTTTTGGAGGTGGCTTGACAAAGGGAGGAGGAGGAGGGAGCTGTGACGGGTCGATTGGAGGCCTTTTGGGAAGATTCTCCTCCCGGTGTTTGGATTCAGACTCGCCTCGGGCTCTTTTCTTCTCGTGAAGAGCCCGAGCAACCTGTTCTGCGGAGACCCGACAGCGGGTCATGTTCTCAGGAAGTTCGGTGAGTTGGCCCCGATTGTCTAGAAGGGTGTGGGTTGTGATGAACCGGCCGAACTGCAGAGATGGCCACTCGTGATCAATGGCACTCACGTTGTAAGTGCGGTCCACTTAGGCTTGTTCTGCGTCGGTTAGGATGGTGCGATCGCGACCTGTGGAACCAGAAAAGTGAATTGTTAGCAAAACGTGGAATAAATCATGGAGCAAGAAGAAGGACAACGACCCACGGATTGGAACTCCGCCATGTCTGATGAATTCGGGGTGCTCCTCATCAAGTTTGAGGTAGAAAAAGGACGTCCATCAGTCCGGGGAGTTCGATGGTGGCTTCTTTACCAAGGATGCCCTCCCCGATGCCTAGCGGGTGAAGTAATAATAATGTTTATCGGCACATTAGTTCATCCTATACATGTAGTGCCATTCTCGGACTATGGGAAGGCCTAAACCGAGATCCATCCACATCAAGAGAACTCCTATCAGATGACACCAACTGTTCTGTTCGGGGCTAGTTGGAAAGGAGAAATGTTGTAAGAGGCCAAGACATCACAGAAGAATGGATGAACCGGAAGACCAACTCCGTTCTCAATGGCCGTAGCGTAGAAGGTGACAAAGCCGACAGGGGGTCAAAGCACCTACGGTGGGGTTTAGGAGCGATGTAAGTAATGTCGTGGCATGGGATAGAATCTGCAAGGGCGATTATCTTCGCACTATTCATTGTAGAGACTGCTCCCAACACTCGGTGGGATTCCCATCCCTCGGGAAGTACCCAATCACCGGCCACCTCCAGCACTTGAGTGACTTCCACAATCTTGCGGCCGGAACCGCTGGCCTCGCCTGCGCTTATTGAACGCTCAATTCGCTGGAGCGCCTTAGCCAGGGAGTTGTCCTCGTCGGAATCGGAGGAGGACGGAGATTCCTCGGGGAAATCGAGTATGAGTTTTCTTTTGCCGGCCGACCGAGGATTCACCGGCTCCTGGAGGAGAAGACTGTAGTCCAGAACAGGAGGGACGACAGCGTTAGGATCCCTTTCGGGAGAAGGGGTGAAAGGAAGAGTTGAGTTGAAGTCCCCGATGCTGGGGCTTCCGTGTTTTTTGGAAACGGGATTTGAAGTCATGGCTGAGAGGTGGTGACCTAGGGAAGAATAAGGAAAGAAGACAAAGAAAAATTAACAAATGGCTGACCGAAGCCCTAATGCTACCCCTCCATAGAACCCCAACAAGAGAAGAGAGAATGGAGATAAGGAATTACTTGGTATTGGCAATAAATGGAGAGTTGATCGTCAGAAATTGAAGGAATTGCAGTCGCCGAAAATCACACGAAGGAGAGAGAAATTGAGAAGAGAGAGAGAAGGCCTTGGGAAAAGTAACCATCAAGTCTTTAAAAACGACGGTTAAAAGACTTACACTCGTTCGGTCGCTCTGAATTACCCCCAATCTTTGCAGTAATTACGCATATGCCACCATTCAGGGCGGCAAATTTGAAAACAGTCCGAAAATAGGGGCTCGAAAATTTCAGTTTGCACTGATGAACTTTTTTTTACGAAATTCATTAAGGGGAGTTCTCCCTACTAAGAAGAGGTACGGAACCTCACTAATAAGACCCCAAGAAGGGAACTATAGTAGCTCGCTGGGGCTAACCAGATGGCTAATTGTTTTTCGAAAGAACCCGAACTGTCCTCTCAAAAAGATCCTTAGGACCGAGAAGACGCTCTTAAAGCTCTTCTAAGTAATCGAAACTCTCGATTTTTTGAAGTGTTCAAAGAGCCAACATCTGGGAAAAACCAAATTCTATTTATAAAACAACGAATTAACACGATTAATTGATTATTCGACTTACCGAGCTCCCCAAAGAGCACCTCACTAAGTCGAAGGGGCTATTGTTGGGGGTCGTTAATAAACGGCCCAATAGTTCAGCCAAAAGGGATAAACATATAAAAGGGCCCATAATTGAGGCCTATATTATTTTGCAAGATGTCGAAGTAGTTCGCGACCACGGTGCAGTTCGAAGTGCGGGTTGACTTTTTAAAGCAGTCCGATGGAGTAACCGACCGTACTAGAGGAATCTGATTTAGTCAAAAAGCATATTATGACAGAAGTCAGAGATAATGGGAAGAACGAGTGAACTGCTTAACAGTCGGGGAAGTCAATAAATGATGAGGAAATAAAGATCGCGAGCTCCTCGGGAAAATGCCAAGAAACGCACGTGGGAGACCAGGGGGCATTTATTATTGTCTGGCGAAGATTTAGGGAGCGTTAGAAGTTCAAACGTAGCTTATAAATATCGATAAAAGAACCCTTTTTCGAAACCTAGTATTTGGGGGAGCTTAAATTCTACGTGTAAACAAAAAATCAATATTTATATTCATGTGTATCAAATGCACCAAAGAGTTCATCGAAGCAAGGTTCATTTGACGTACCCAACATTCGAATCGATTTATAGATTGTCTAATTTAATTTTACATGGTTATTTCTTGCATTTTTATTTCTTTCATCTTGTAAAGTTCTCGGGGCTTCAATCCATTAAAAAACACCCTCAACAATCACCAATTAACATATATGTGGTGCATGCATGTGTGTTATGATCGGGTTGTCGACACCTCAAACATATTTGAGGCCTACAAACAACCAAGCTCTCTGCACTAGAACATGTTTTACTCATCCTCGGACAGTCTGTTTGTCGAACTACAATTGGAGGCTTCATGATAAAAATGGATGCCTCCGACGAGACAACCCACTCCGATGAAGGAGGCACACTACTAATGGGGCAATCATATGTCCGTAGAAAAGTGAATTGCTTGTAGTACGGTGCCACATATTCTAATATCGGCTATGAAGTATGTCTGATAATTACAACACACAAAATAAAATATACATTATATATATTTATAGAATCGAAAGAGAAGGTGATTGATAAAATACTTGATGACGGCAGCCGCACGATAACATGGAATCTGGTCGAGCTCGAACATTCGACAGTCACATGTTCAAAACTGTAAGTCGACATTGAATGTCCTCCGTTGTGTTTCCACCTTGTATTGGTGTGTGATAGTGCCTCTGATTGTAATATGTCACCCATATTTGATCGATTCGGACAACTTCTTCATAGCCATCTCAGTCAGGCAATGACCCCTATACCATGCAGTTGCCCTGCGCTCGTGAAATCATCTCTTAATCATATAGCTCTATAACTCTCCAAAAGGGCATATAGTCAATCGTCGAGCTCATAACAAACGAAAGTTGAGAGACTTTGCAACATTAGACGTCATAAAGCTTAAATAGATACCAAGGCACTGAGATCTTGTCTAACAGTGGACTCCTATATCCATCAACCTTTTGTGAGCTCCATCTGTGCTCAACATCTCTAAAACATACATGTGTTGTTGAAATGCATCATGTCAATAACACTAGGTTGCATCTCACAAGACAACACCAACATGAGGACCATATCTGAACATATTATTCGACAAGTGGTAGTAGCATATAGCATGTGTAGCATTCACAAATGCTAACTCCATTGCATTCTTGATGCCCTTGTGCTGATCACTTACAATGGTGAGTTCATCGCGACCTCCAAAACAAGCATGCAAACGATGCATGAACCATATCTATGACTTATCATCCTCTATCGGGTCAACACCAATGGCACATTGTCATCTTTCGTAGCTGCAACAAACAAAATTCGTTTGTTCTTCCTCTTGAGATGTGTGTCATCAACAACAATCACTTGACGGATGCAAGGCCCAAGCGCGAAAAACATGTACTTGAAACAGTCATCTGAAGAAGTACATATATCAAACACGGTACCTGGGTTACGTGATTGCAACACCTGTAACTATCTCAGCAGCATCTTATAAGAGTTCTCAAACTCTCCGAACATCATCGCAATGGCTATATTCCTCGCATGCAGAGCAAAGCTCTAATCAATTTGGATTCGGAATTGACTCAACAGTTCAGACATCATCTCCATCGGATTCAAAATAGTAACATTTGTCACCAACTTCCTCAAAAAAATACTTGCCCAACACTTTTGCAGGTACACGATTAGGATCAGCACGATCAATATCGACGTGACATGTGTGCATCAAATAAACCTTGAATATTCTCCACACACCTCCCCTTTGTCGTGCATGTACTATAAATGGGCATGCATTAACATGCTTGCATTTGAAGTTTATGCGAGTTGTGGAGGACCTCTCTGTGGAGTACTCCGATCTGTGATGGAGTCCTACAACAATCTCTAGCTCATTCTTGTTGTTAAATATCTCTCTAATATATTGTTGGGATTGCATACTAAAAGCATTTATGATTAAGTGCATTCGTAACAATAAAAACATTTGATACACTATCTGCATAAGTGTGTTACATCAATATGGTCGTTATCTGATATAACAAACATATGGGTACAAACAATAATATTCTATTATCTCGCCTATAGGGATGATCATATAGTGTCTAGCAGATCACAAAGAATCATATAAATCGTATGACCTAACGAGATATAAACAAGTATCACGGTTGAGATAGTTCCTGGATAGGTTGTTGGTTTAGGCTGCGACACATCAGTATATGAGGGTGATTATCCTAGCTACTTGATGTGTCGGTACATCATTATATATTGATGGGATCAACAGTGAGAAGCACTATTCTCATTGACATATGAATGAGTCAGATCTCAATATACTTGGTATGATTTTAACCCTAATGGAAAGCTAAGGGACATACACAAGTTGACCACTTTGACTTGCTATGGTGGCGAGTTTTCATATACTCTAATATCTGTATCTTGGGTATGTCGGCTTGTGTGTGGCCTGCTTAGGCCGGACATGTAGTTATTCATATTCATTTCAGGATGGGGACATTCTCTGACGAGCTCACAAGGTTCATTATGCTAAACCCTACAAGTTGAATTATTAATTCAGGCATAAGTGAAAATGAGTGAGTGGTTCTACTCGAAAATAAGAGAATAATCAATTATGGCTAATTGTCATAAGCCAAATTAATTAATTAATGTCCAGAACTTCTTTAAATGTGTGGATCATTCAAGTTTAATGCAACCCGTTCTATATAACATGGTAATAAAGGGGTGAGTCAATATTGATTTCCTTGGTGAAAGCAAATTAATGTTTTATTAATTAATTATGTTATAGGTTGGATAAGAAAGAGTTAATTAATAAGGATAACCTACTTTATTATTTGCATTTGGTCTCTGGTCTGGCCCACAAACTGCTTGAGCTCATTAGTGTTAAGGCTTGCAAACTCTAACACTATAAATAGCCCTTCTCTCTACAGACCAAATACACAATCAATCTACACAACACAGAATTCAATACGTAGTATTGAATTAGAGAGAGAAACAACAGTAGCTACACCAATTAAAAAAGATGATCGGCTTTCTTGAGGCTTTGGTGGAACTCGATAGCGTATCCTCATTAGATCTCCGAGGAGCAAGGGATACAGATCAGAATATCAGATCTGCTGAAACACAACAACATTGATTGGATCCCCACATCCTGAATTCATCGCCACCATCATCCAGATTCAAGAAATCAGAAGCTGGAGTTCAGGTATTCTGTAAATCCATCATCTGCAATTAAATATTCGGAGCATGCATAGGGTTCGACTAGTTTATTCAATCTAACTTATTTTTGGTATCCTAAGAACGATCCAAAGGGCTAAATAATAAAAGACAATTCACATTGTCTGTTGTAAACTCAAATCCTATATGCATATCTCAGCAGGGCCTATTCTACGGGCATGATCCACTCCAAACGTCAGGAGCATTAATCTTAATGAGAGGGAGTACCCAATTTCTCACCTCCCCATGATCTGTAATGCCATCTCACTCTCTATGCATCATTTGGCTAATATTACGACCAGCTAGACCATATTGATCTAATCACCCAGGAGCTAGAAATAATCTAGAAAAGTAACTCACCAATGACTCCAATAATCCAGCTATGCTCTCATCCTCCTAACTCCTATGCTCTTCTGCCGCCTCTTCCTCATCATCACTCGATGTCGCCTCATCCACATCAACATAATCATCACCTAATAAGATACTTGGAGCTAATGATCTAACTGTTCGTTGTGATTGAAGTGTCTCAAATCCTGATAGATGTTCTTCCATATTGGTGACCACAAATATGATTGGATCAATACTGTTTTCATAGAGCACCCTCATTATATCTTTATCATTCTTCAAGACACCCTTGACTTGCCTGGATCCCCCAACTATACTACTCGAACAATATCAGCAATAAGTAGTACTCACGATATCATAATGCATAATATCGTGAATTTCTAAGAAAATGAGGCTGAATGAAATCCTTTCACGACTCAAATATATAATTGCTCCTCACCATCCACATACTCCAATCTATCTCATACACCACCGTAACGAATTGTAAAATGTTGGTAAGACATTCGTAACAAATAAAAGATAAAAAATTAGATAAATGTAAAAGAAATTCTAGTGACCGCGTGATTCAATATATCTTATAATATCTAGTGATCCGGTAACTCCATATCACTCTATATCTTATAAGATTGAGTGATCGAATTTAAGGTTTAAATTCTCTAAAATTTGAAGAAAAACCTAGTGAAATTAATTGATAAAACAACTAAAAAATTAAACAAATATACCTTTATCGTCAGTTGGCTCTCGTACAAAACTTGTCAAAATATTTATGCAAAAATATAGAGGTTTATAGAGAAATAGTGAGAAATTTGAGAGAAAAATAGCGAGAGTTTTGAGAGAAAAGATTGACGGAGAATAAAACGAATATGCAAATGAATGTTGAATGCATAACTAATTTTTAAGAGTTTCATAATTATAAAATTTATTACTATTCACCAAACAAAATAGATATGTAAAACAAATGAACAATACTTTGTACATTTTGATATTTTAACCTAACAATTGATGATAAATAAAAAATAAAATTATAATACAAAAGTTGAATAGAATATAATAAAATAAAATTTACCTTAAATTAAAAATAGAAAGATAATAAGACAAAGTAAGACCGTAGCTATCAAACTTATATTTTTACAATAGTAATTTTTAAACATTTTAATAATTTGAGAATGACCAATCCTATTCATTACCACAAATCTAAAAGATGTATTTATCTCGAATACTCGAGAAATTCTATATATATGTGCAAACTTTTGCGTTTCAAGTGCTAACTAATATTTATTCAAAAAAAGAAGTGTTAAGTGATATACTTTTTGAAGTTTTAACATTTTGTTTTTATGAAGATTTTTAATAACTAGCGAGTTCACTAATTATTAATTTATAACCTAATATAATTATTAATCCTAACTGGAATGATTAGATTCCAAATTCAAAAAAACAAAAAGTTTAGCTCAAAGAAAAGCAAAAACTGTAAACAACTAGCAAAATCAATTTAATCGACTATGAATTCTAAAACTACTTGTGCATACAAAGGTTTAATCAAGGAAATCTTCAATTTATTCTTCTAAATTTAAGAACATAAATGAAAGCTGAAAATCAGATGCAGAGGTGAACATAAAATGCACATACAACTCAAAGATTAAAGGATTTGCAAAAAACCATCCTGCTTTACCTACATCTGGTGAAAACATCAGGAGAGAAGCGAGACAGCATTGGTGTAGGATCGTCACCCGGCAGGCATCAAGAAGAGGTTCAGAGGAGAATCGCAAGGCCCTCCTTCTTGGGAGCCACGACAGTCTTGTTTCCAGGGAAGGCGGTGCGTGAAATGTCCACCAGGGCTTTGAAGCTATATGGCTCGTGCATAGATATCTCAGACAGAACTTTCCTGTTTAACTGAATGTTCTCCTTCATTAGTCCATGCATAAAGTTTCCATAGTTCACCTGTCGTGACAATGAGGCGGAAATGGAAGCGTAAATAGATTATGATCTCAAAAGGCGAACTTTGAGATAGAAAAAACTCGACTTTTTCACCGAAGGCATTGCATATGCACGAGCAGCTTATATATAAATTAAGTCGTGCTTATTGATTTGTAACACAGTTTCAATGTGGCAATTGCACAGAAAGTTTGTCAAAACTAGGATGAATACAGCTAATGAAAATCGAGATACATGAGAAAACCTCCAACACCACTCATTACCCATTCCCTATCATGTAGCAGGTAAGATCATATCACCAGAACACAAAAATTAAGTATAATATCAATTGGATTAAGGATGCAACTCTTGCTGTTCAAATAGGGATGTACGACAAACAATCTCAAATGCATTGGGAGCACAAATCACCATTCAGAAATCTGAAAAGGCTCCAACTATTTAATCCTTTTCCTCAAACTTTACAACCCTTCTCCATCTTTTGACCCGTAACTATATCCAATGTAAGCTTAATTAGATAATTCAATCCCAAATTTTTTTAGTTAGGGAAATGCATATCATTGTTTAGCTCTCTTAGTTAAAAACGTCTTCACATAATAACAGTGTTAATTTCATGTAGAGTCCGTCATTAGATGCCACCAGGTGTCAATGACATGGCTTTTTCTTTTCTATTTTTTAGTTTATAATTTTACAAAACAGTGTCGTTTTGTTTGTTCAAATATTTATCTTACCAAAAGATAAATTTTCTCCCCTCAAACCTTTCTATTTTAAAACTATTCAAACAAAATGATGTCATTTCATTTAAAAGACATCATTTTATAAAACTGTAAATATTAAAAAAATAATAATAAGTCACATCATTGACACGAGGCATTTAACCACTGGCTCAGCACGAAATTAACATTGTTATTAACTAATTGAGTTTAGTTTGGGATATAAATAAAGGTTTTCCCTAGCAAAAACCTATTTTAAGTAGTCTATATGAGGGCCAATTCAAATACACAGCAGTGATAAAATAGGGATCTCAACTGCATTTTACTACGCCGTCATCATCCAAAAACCCTGTAAAGGTCTAACTATAACAATGTCACTCAAAACTATATAGGCCTTATACTCTATCGTTTGAATTGAAATCATCACAAACCTGTTCTGAAGTGTGAATGCTGATCCAACTAAACCCATCAAAGTCGTCTCTACGAACATCAATTCAGTCATACAACCAGAATGAACTAGACTTAGTCTTCACTTGGTCCATAATCAACTTCAGTTCCTCTTCTTCTAATCTATTCATTCACACAATATTTATACAAATACTTTGAGAAGGTAATAATTTTCCTAAAATTCCTTCAAACAAGTATCCATTAATCAAAAAGTTGACAGCAGCAAAAGACAAACCTCTAGTTTTAACCAAAAAAAACTGACTGACAAAACATACACACAATCCAAATCATGTTACGCACCACGCTTCGCTCAAAGAACAGCAGGACCACAAAATTAGTGCAAGGAAATAGAGAGAGAAACCGACCCCGTGCTGACGAGTTCCGGCGTTGATTCGCTGGATCCAAAGAGAACGCATATCCCGCTTCTTGTTGCGGCGATCTCTGTAAGAGTACTGCAGCGCCTTCTCCACTCTCTCCCGCGCGATTCGTATGCAATTCTTCGCCCTTCCCCGAAACCCTTTCGCCAATTTGAACACCTCCTTCTTGTTCATCTTCTGATGGATTTTCCGCCCTTTTCGCTTTCTAATTGCAGAAATGTTGATGTCTGGGTTTTTCGATGAACCGGGAGGGTTTTAGACAGGGCTTGCTTAGTAATTATACATTCACATCTGAGGTTTGGATATTATCTTTTTGACCCCTCATATTTTTATTTTCTTTCATTTCTTCTTAACTTACATTTATAATAAATACTTGAAAGCAAAACTACTACTAAATTTTTTTTCATCTCCTACACGTCATATAGCTCAACAACTTTATCGCAATAGAAAATTTACTAAATTTACACACTACAAAGTTTTTGAAAATATTATGCATCATTATTTTAAGTGGGAATTAAAATTGAGCTTTGAACATCATCATACTCGTATTGATCGAGCATTTGTCGGAGATGTTGATGTTGAAGAAGATCGTGAAAGTTTAAAAAAAATGTATCGTTCTATTGTTAGAGACAAGGTGTAAGAAAAACATAAAGTAAAAATCATTTCATCCCAACAAGCAATTACTCCTAATGAATGCAATGTGACACTCGATGCAATGAGGGTCACCCGTGCAACGCCCCTGATTCGCATTCCCGAATCTTCGGGGCACACTGCAGTCGATTTGATTGGTTTAACAGTGGAAGATTCGGAAGATAAATAAATTTGATAATCAAATGGACAATTCACACCCAATAACCAAGCAACAAATCATCTTATAAGATAAGGTTTGTAACAAGGATGCAACTCTGTACAAAAATAGATAAAATACAATACTGGGAAGAAATGAATATTCAGAGTTTCATGCAGTTGAGTGTTACACAGTCATTGCTCTTATTCAATTAGCATGCTCTCTACATTTCCTCAACCACATGTATGCTGCTAACCTGTACATTTTGAAAATAATGCATAGGAGCTGAGTACAACGTGCCCAATGAACACATGTCCTAAAAATATACTTGAATATATATATATATATATATATATATATATATACATACATATATATATGAATGTTATGCTACATACAAATAAACCACGAAGTTTTAGAAAAACGTTTGGTCGTGTTTATCTAAAATATTTTCATCACTCTCACAAATAAAATCAATATTTGTTTTACTGTAGTGTGTTTGGAAGTTGGCCCACTTCTAAGCCACGATGAGCAGTTAGGAATGACCTAACCACTCCACCCATTGTCATCAAAGTACACTATTCTCAGAACACACAGACATTGATTCCCGATTGATTTATGGCAAATCACAGGCCTCTCCTTATTTCACCAAATGTATCAATGCTCCATTGGGTGAGCAGGTTTGAGACTAGCTCGAAACAACGAAGGATTTGTACCTCTCAGGGTTGATGAGACTTAGCTCAGGATCCACAAATCCTGGTTCTGTCCTTATCAAACCGATCTCTTTGGTCAACTACAATTGACCAGAGGAGCATCAGTATCGACTCATTCGTAGGTAGTGGATAGTAGAGCTACTGATCATATTTGTTATACTTTGCAGGGGTTCGTGCTAACTAGGCATCTGAAACATGACGAGGTGAACATCTCCATGGGCAGCAGGGAGCTAGTCACAGTAGTAGCCATTGGAGATTTTACTTTATTCTTTAAAAATAATGTTTTGATTTTAAGAGATGCTTTATTTGTGCCAGTTTTTTTGCGGAACTTAATTTCAGCTTCCAAGTTTTTTATTGATAGATGTTCAGTTATTTTTTATAGTGGTGTTTCTATCATTGGTAATAACAGTGTTATCTATCAAGGAAAGCTAATTGACTCTCTCTATATCATAAATTATTTGCATAAATATTCTGTGAATGTTGCATCCAATTTATCAAAGAATAATCATTTAAAGAGAAAGTTTTCTTCTGATAAGGGTCAAACATATCTCTGGCACTTGAGACTCGGTCACATTAGTCTAAAGAGAATTAAAAGACTTGCAGATGATGGAATCTTGGATTCTTATTAGGTGGTACCTCATCAAGTTTGTGAATCCTATATAGAGGGTAAGATGACCACGCTTTTTAAGGCAAGTGAGGCTCGAGCAGAAGAAGCGTTAGAACTGATCCACTCTAACTTACGTGGACCCATATCCACACAAGCTCGTGGAGGTTGTGAATACTTCGCCACATTTATTTACAATTACTCAAGGTTTGGATATGTCTATTTGCTTCACTACAAGTCTGAATGCTTTGAGAAATTCAAAGAGTTCAAGACAGAAGTAGACAAGAAGCTAAGCAAGACCATCAAGACATTGCAATCGGATTGTGGTGGAGAATACCTCAATAATGAATTCTTGCAGTCTCTGTCAAATTATTGGATTACGTCCCAGTGGACTGCATTAGGAACCCCTCAGCAAAATAGTGTAGCAGAAAGAAGAAATAGGGCTCTTTTGGAAATGGTTAGGTTTATGATGAGTTATGCAAGCTTGTCAATTTTGTTTAGGGGATATGCCTTGGAAACAACATCATATCTGCTTAACGTGGTACCTTCTAAATCATGTCCAAAAACGCCTCTAGAGCTCTATTACGGGCGAAAGCCCAGTTTAACCAGAATGAGGGTTTGGGATTGTCCAGCCTACGTGATGGCAAAGGAATCTAATAAGTTAGAAATTAGGTGTAAGCTAATGTTGCTTGTAGGATATTCCAGGCAAACGAAAGGTGGTTACTTTTATTGTCATGATAATCAGAAAGTCATTGTTAGTACCAACACGAGATTCTTGGAGGACGAATATATAAAAAACCACAGATCCTAGAGTGAAATCATTCTCCATGATCTTGGAAATGATGAAGCGATTCCGTCAGAAAAGCCCTGTGTCGTGGTAGATTCACCTCGTACTGGTGAGGGACTACCAACACGGTCACCAATACAAGGTGTGGAACCACAGAGTACTATGCCAACTACTGACATGGTTCAGATGCCTCGTCGTACTGGGAGGTTGTTCGGCAACCAGAAAGGTACATGTTCGAGGGAGAGTCTTTTGACTTGATCCCAAAAAATGAACTGGATGATACCGAACCATGGACATACGATGAGGCTATATCTGATAAAGATGCAGACAAATGGTGTGTCGCCGTTGATTCAAAAATAGAATCCATAACAACTATGGATGTATACCAGAAAACTGAGTTGTCAGATGGTTTTTGAGCCATAGGCTGCAAGTGGGTATACAAGAGAAAAAAATGAGTGAATGGAGAAATAACAGCTTTTAAAGCCAGCTTGGTGGCAAAGGGTTATAGTTAGAAATGTTGGAATTGTATAAATAAAACATTATGATTGGTATATTAAGAAAAGTTATGTTTGTTATACTGGTAATCATTAATAACTTGTGTTGGTCCCGGTTTTCAGAGTATGAACGTTAGCAGCGGAAATAATGATAAAGTAAATGTTTTCTTGCACGCTGGTTACACCGCTGACTGGGACCTGTCAGCTGGTGTATCAAAACTTAGAATATTTAGCCTTGTTTGCACAGTTATCTATCAGTTTCAGAATATACTCCAACACTTGAGTGCTGGGTTTTAAAATATGACTGAAGAGCAGAAAGCTGATAAATAACAAAAGGATTTTTATAGTGGTTCGATCAATCGATCTACGTCCACTGTCCAGTCGAAGCACTGGAAATTTCACTAAGAGTAATCGGTTACAGGTGTCCTACGATCTATCTCTAGCTGGTGAATGCCTTGTCCACCAGTTCACTAGATCAACCGCTCCCGGTCCTGGTTCCCTCTTCAACTCTTCTCAGCTGGCGGAGTGCGAGCACGTCACTTCAACCTCCTCAGCTAATTGGGTGTTTTAGTTCTCCCAAGAACGTAAATCTCACTACGGCAAGGTACGCCCGTAATAACTCAAGTGCTGGGATGCACAGGAGCTGCTGTGAACTCTCTCGGAAGAGAAAGAACACCTAATGAGATCTTTAACTTACAAGTGTAAAACTTGAAGTCTCGTGTTTGATAAATCAACACACGGAAAGCTTATGGAAAGCCTCGAAAGTTCTGTAAGTATTTTGACAGCGTTTTTGCTAGTTCGTGCGTAAGAATTTCGGGGGTTTGAATGTTGATGGTTCCGACGTATTTATAGACGCGGGATCTGATTCAAACTTTCTAGCCGTTTGGACTCATCCAAAAAGGTGTCAGACCTGGGATGTCCTTCTGACGGCGGTAGGTATGTTTTTCCGGAAAGGATCCATACCTTTGATCGCTTTATCTGACACAGATCTCTTTGTGTCAGAACGGCTTTATTAGTCAGTCCGAGGAATAAGACTGGTGTCTTGTGATAGATAGACTTTAAGGTATCCCCTTCCTTAAAGTCATACTTTGTCAGTCGATTCCTCAGCGAATCTTCTTTTTGTCTCTACGGCGCTGGGAGAGAGAATCTGGAATTCTGCTGGTAACATCTGACTGGTAGATCATTCTGGTGATCTTGTGCTGGCAGTCTCTGCTGGTGACTTGCCCTGGCATAATCTAAGTCTACCAAATGTCTGGATGTTAATTCTTCTTGGAATCTCCTATGACTGGTGAAATCACCGCTGGTGAATAGTGTAAGCAAGAACACTTATTCTGCTGGTAAGATTTGTCAGCCGCCTGCTGATGAAACCCTTCCCAACTGGTGAATAGTACCCAGTCATAAGCGCTTCTCATGCTGGTGAACAGTGTCAGCACGAGTCTTTGTCAGCCGCCTGCTGATGAAACCCTTCCCGACTGGTGAATAGTAGCCAGTCATAAGCGCTTCTCATGCTGGTGAACAGTGTCAGCACGAGTCTTGATCAGCTGCGACTTACAACTCAAAGACCTAAACAGGACTTTACATTTAAGACCAGATCTAGAGCTATCTAGAGACAACTGACGCTGGTAGGACTTAGGATTTGATCCACCAAAACTACAATCTATACAAATAAGCTACTGAGGGAGGAAACCTTAGACAGATTTCCCAACAACTTGCAATAAACAACTCTTGTCTGATTTAAGAATCATACGATGCGAACAAAGACATCCAGTTATCTCATCAATAGGGTGATCATAAGGTGTGTAAGAGATCACAGAAGATCGTATAGATCGTTTGACCTAGCGAGATATAAACAATTATCATAGTTGAGATAGTTTCTGGTTTAGTTATCGGTTTAGGCTGCGGCACACAAGTCCTGTAAGTGGTTTATCTTGGTTGTTTTGTGTGACTCGTACTTCTCAATGTATTTATAGAATCCACAGTGATATGAACCATTCTACTTGACAAATGAATGAGTACAGATCTCGGTAATTTGTTCGGATCTAAAGTCTATTGAAGGATGAGATTGTCACTTTGACTTGCTATGGTGGAGAGTCTTGCATGAACTCATATATTTGCATGTTGGGTGATGGCTGTTTGTGTGGGGTTTCCTCAAGCTGGATTTAGATAAACATATTCATTTCAAGATGGTGACATTCCTTGGGAAGCTCACGAGGTTCGTTATGCTAAGTCCTGCAAGCTGAATCATTGATTCAAGCATAAGCGATAAGAGTTGAGTGGTACAACTTAGGAATATTAATAGATTAATTAATTGCAGCTAATTGCCATATGCTGAATTAATTAATGAATATCTGAAACCTTAAATATTGGGATGAAGCGAGTTAAAGCGACCCGTTCCTAATAACATGGTAATAAGGGGGTAGATCAACATTAATTTTCTGGTGGCATGAATTAATGTTTATTAATTAACTATGAATAGGGTCTAAAAACCTTGTAAAGGTCTAATTATAACAATTTCACTCAGAAACTATACATGATTTATACTAGATCCTTTGAATTACAATCCTCCCATTAAATGCTCTAAGGCCATTAAGGTTTATTAAACCCTAATAGCTTGTACTCTGGATTTATAAATAGATCGGTTCTTTCAGTCCCATATAAGATTAAAGTTTACACAACATTGAAACCCTAGAGAGATATCAGAGAGGCGGCGACTACAGTAGGAATGAAAGGAGAAATCGGGTTCTTCCAGTGCAGTTTTAATTCGGTAGAGTATCCTCGCCAGATTTCCAGATCGAGTAAGGGAACAGATCAGAAGATCAAATATGTTTGAACACAAATCAACCATCTACCACAGTTATTCAAATCACTGGAGTTGAGGTAATTCTTGAATCTATCTACTAAATTAAATAGGAGTATGCATATGGCATTTACTGTTTATCATGGTATTTATTTCTATATTTCATAAAATGATCTGGGGGTTTAAGAAATAAATGTCGATTCACATCGCCTATTATAGACTTAGTTCCTACAAGAAAGAGGGCATATACTATGATGAAACCTTCTCTCCGGTAGACATGCTCAAGTCCATTCGGTTACTCCTTGCCATAGTAGTACATATGAACCTGGAGATCTGGCAGACGGATGTCAAAATCGCATTTCTAAATAGGTACTTTAAAGAAGGTCGTGGCATCTATATGAAACAGCCATAAGGTTATGTGCAGGATGGCAAAAAACATTTGGCCTGGAAGCTCAAGAAGTCCTTATATAGACTTAAGCAAGCTTCACGTAATGGAACTTACATTTCGATGAAGTGATCAAGTCCTACAGATCTCCACAATGTTCGAACGAGAGTTGTGTGTACCGTCTGTGTGTTAGTGGAAGCGTGGTATTCCCTGCATTTTATGTAGATGGTATTCTCCTATTCGGCAACAATGTGGGGCAACTGTCGCACATAAAAAGGGTGGTTATTCAAATAATTCCAGATGAAGGATCTTGGAAATGCGGGATACATCCTTGGAATAAAAGTCTTGCGAGACTGTAAGAAAAGGATGCTAGCATTATCTCAAACTTCATACGTGTATACTGTAGTTGCTCGTTTTAACATGCAATGAAGGGATTGTTGCAAGCTAAATTGCTAATCCATTGCCAGACTGAATATTGGATATCTAAAATAAATTGATATGCTTATAAAAATTCCTAGCATTCTCCTATTGAAATGCAAAGATGAGATTTGCGGAATACGTGGATTGTATTAACTTTGAACTGGTTGCGCAGGGATTTTGATCTTCAATCCTGTTTCTTGCGTAATACTCCCTCTGTCCAGCTTAAATAGGCCATTTTCATTTTGATACATTAATTTCGGAGCTAGTATTTAGTAGCTAATTGTGGTTAATAATAAAATTGGCAATTGTAATTAACTTATTTAAGACTTAAACAAGTAAATTACGATTGCCAGTTTTATTATTAACTACAATTAGCTACTAAATACTAGCTCCGAAATTAATGTATCAAAATGAAAAGGGTCTATTTAAGCGGGACGGGGGAGTAAGATTTAATCCTACAAGATGAAGGAATTAAATCTCTGCATATAATAAGATTACATTCAAAATAAGAGAGAGAGGGAGGGAGAGAAAGAAGACAATGATCCTCTAGATCTGACCTTCTGATCTGTATCCCTTGCTCTGATCCGGATATCTAGTGAAGATTCCCTTCGGATATTGTGCCTACTGAGAAGTAGAATTTCCTGCCCTCTTTCAGATCTTAGTCGCCTACTTGTTGCTCCCAATTTTCTAGTTTGCTAACAACTTATGATCTTGTGGTGTGTTGTGATCTGAGTATCTGAGGGGTATGTATAAGAGAATTCTAATCTTTGATGGGCTTGAGCTTTTCATGGGTCAGACTAGGGTCCAATATGCAAATAACACATAAGACCTCAAAATTAATTGATTCCATATTCAACTCAGAATATAAAATCAATTAGTACTAATTCATGCCACTAGAGAATCAATATTGGTCTAACCCTATGTTACCACATTATGATGAACGGGTTGCATTGGCTTGGTATATCCCCATATTTAAGGTTACATGCATTCATTAATTAATTTAGACTTTGATAAGCATACAAGTTAATAATATCTTTTATTCCTAAGGTATACCACTCAGCGTTTTCACTTATGCTTGAATTTAATCAGCTTGCAAGACTTCAGCATAGTGAACCTTTTGAGCTTCTTAGGGAATATCACCATCTTATACTGAATATGGTTTCCTAACTATAGAACTAGAAGTCATACACAAGCAGTTATTACCCAAGATGCAGACATACAAGTACATGTAAGACTCTCCACAATAGCATCTCAAAGTGATATACAAACTTGCGTATACCTGTTGTACTTTCATTAGGCTTCATATATTATCAAGCCATCGAGTTCAAGATTGTTTTAATGTCAGATAAAATATTCAAACTTGTGTATACCTCTTGAACTTTCATTAGGCTTCATATATCATCAAGCCATCAAGATCAAGAATGTTTTAATATCAGATAAAATATTCTATCTCAGTGAGGTCCTATCAATACGTACCAAACGTACTAGCAAATTTAGTGACCAAGATAAGCCACTAAATACTGACTGTGCTGCAGCTTAAACCGACAGTCTATCCAGGGACTATCTCAGTTGTGATATTCATTTATATCTCTCTAGGTCAAGCGATTCATATGATCTTCTATGATCTTTCTACACACCGTAGATCTCTCTATCGATGATATAAGAGAATAGAGTCATTTGCGATATATGTTTGCTAATTCAGACAGGAGGTGAAAATACAACAATAATGATTACCAGCATATTAACCAATAACCTTGTTCATAATATATCAATCATAATGCTTTCAGTATACAAATCCATCAATTTCCACCATAACTTCCACCTCCTTCTTTAGAACCTCATTCTCCACATAAGCTGGAAGCACTTGGTTCAGTAGTTTTTTTAAGGCTTCATCAGTCATAATCTCTTGGAACCCCTTGGGTTGCTCGAAAGCTGATTCCTTCAGTGTCACCCTCGTAGGTGGTTTTGGCGCAGAAAGGGTCGAATATACCGTTTCCTCTTGGCTCCTTAACAGCCTTATCCTTTCCTTTTATTGATTTGACCAAAATCTCTCTCATTTACCTATGTCTGGCTTCAGTGTCAGCCTTGATCTTCTCAAAAGATTTATCACAGGCCGGTAGCTCTCTTGCAAGTGCGTCGTCCCTGGCTTTCTTCTCCTTCCTAACTCTAGCAATTGTTGCCTCTATTTTGGCTTATTATCGAGCCTCTGCCTCCCTCATAGTGACCACGGTCTTCTTCTTTTTTATTGGAGACATCTCAGGGGGAGTTTTTGAGTAGTTGGTAATGGAGGGAATTTGTACCAGAATGGTGTTGCCTACAAAGACACCTCATCTGCCTTGGCTAGTCCTGCAATAGATGGAGCCTTTACAACTACCAATTGTAGCTCCTTCTTCTTCAGTCGCTGCTGTTTGTGAGGAGAAGTGTGAAGTAATTTGTTCATCTGTTTCTAAGGTGGAGGTGGTTGATTCACCATCTCCTAAATTGTGTGAGAGGAGTTAGGCTTTCCATTAGTTGGAAACAACTATCATTCTCAACCTTTCTTCTCTGTTCCTCCAGCTAGGCCCTCTTCTCTTCTGTCAATGGAAGAGACAATTGAGGAATTTGCTCTTCAAGAGCACTCGGAGGAAGTTCATCCTTGCAGACTGGATCATTTGGAACCACATGTTGTCTGCCAGCTAGGTCAACCAATTCTCTTATCTTCCACTTGTCCTGCTCGACTTGTTGGGGGGGGGGGGAATCCATCAATTTCTCAATAAAATAGCTGATCTTCCGCCCAAAACAAACTACGGAAGAGAACTTCTACTTTGTTTTCATCTCGTCATTCTTGCGCACGTTCTTCATGTCATCATCTATGGTCATCATCTCAGAATACTTCTTCACGCTTAGCTCTGTGAGAGACCCAGCTTTATAATATCACACAACATCTTGTACAGATCATTCGGTTAAGAGTTCTAGGCGGATGATTTCCACTTGTACACTTTGATGCCGTCCTTCTTCCATTTGAGCCAATATTTCTTCATGGCCTCCTTTAATTTCTTTGTCGTCAGACAGGTAGGTGGCAATGTTAGGTCCTTCGTTTATAAGATTATACATTTCGCTCAACATCTGAGCATCCACCTTGATGCGCTTGCCAAAAAATGCACGTGATAAAATATGATTCATCCTTTGCTACCACCGCATGGGCGAAGAATTCTGCCACCATGTGAGGTCGGAACCTGACATCCCTTCCCTACATATCGACAAGCTTCTGGTCGAAATGTTTTTTTATCAGTTTCCAGTAAAGGATCTTTTCCTTTTAAATCTGTGCCGCCCTCCTCTGGGCATTTGTAAGTTGATCCTTGTCATTCTTAGCGATAAATATCAAATTTGTGTGGGGTATTCTCTCGTCAACATATTCAGCCTTTACGATGCCGATAAATGAGACTTCATGCTCCGGGTAGTGAACGGGTTCAGCAGTATGAGACGATTGTCCAACCATGAATGCAAATGATTGAAGATTTACAGAGAGAATAACATCAGAAATTCAATGCCTTCGAAGAATTGGATGCAATAGGGTTTAATCAAAGAATGATCACCCTATTTACAGGCAATGTAAATTGATTGCCTAATAAACTCATCCACTCAAGCTGGTGGAACGGGACCAGTGTGGAATCTCCTTCAGAATGCCAAAAACTAAGAGCTTGGATATATTTTTATTGCACTCCTTCTTCTTCTTCTTCTTCTTCAGAAAAACCAAGAAAACCTAGAATGAGAGCTTGACTCATTCTTTTTCTAAGATAATCTCCTCAAACTCTAGAAGACCGAGTTTGATGCACAACTATCTGAATCTCTCTTCTAGGAGTGGCTTGGTAAAGATATCCGCAAGCTTATCTTTTGTTCAGATATTTTCCACCAAGATATCATCGTTTTCCACGTGGTCTTGGTTGAAATGATTTCAGATGTCAATGTGCTTAGTTCTAGAATGAGGAGATGGATTCTTCATGATGACATTGCACTGTTGTTATCGCAGAAGATTGGCACACAACCCGAATTGACATCATAATCCATCAACTACTGCTTGATCTATAAAATTTGAGCACAACAACTAGCAGCGGGCATGTATTCACCTTCTGTAGTGGAGGTTGCAAAAGAATGTTGCTTCTTGCTAAACCAGCTTATTAGTTTGTAAACAAGAAACTAACATGTACCACTGTTACTTTTGCGATCAATTCTGCTCCTCTGAAGTCTGAACCTAAATAACCACCAAGAGTAAGCTCATCACACCTCGAATACCAGATTCTAAGTGACTCAGTGTACTTAAGAAATCTCATGATCCTAATGGTAGTCTCCATGTGTGATTTCATTGGATTGGCTTCATATCTCGTACATACACCAACAACTCAAGAAATAATTGGTCAGCTAGCCGTCAAATATAGCAAGGATCCAATTATTCCTCTAAAGCTGGTTGGATTAACTGGTTCTCCTTCTTCATCTGGTGTGATCCGACCACTTAGACTCATCAAAATTCGTGAAGGATTCTAGCGAACTAAATTGTAGATCCAAATGCCAAGATTGAATATTGGATATTGATGCACGTGTAATTCAACACACAAACCCAAGTTAAATTTTCAATCCAAGGTTCTATATTCACCCTATAGACTACCGTTTACTTGCTTAAGAGTTTATAGCTAGGCAAGGCTTTTGTCGTTGTTTGTCAATTATCTAGGCAAAATCATAGCTAAAATAAACATACATGAAATAAAGCACATTTCTAATCATGTTCAAAATAATCCAATAACCAAATCAATTAATTCTCTCAACTTAGGTAGAAAGAGTATCAAGTGCAACAATGAGACAAGTGCGAGAGTTGTAAGAATGTCTAAAGTGTTCAATTGAGATCAAATCGTGTTGTAAACCTATTTAATCCCTAGAAGATTGAGCAATCCACCCTCAATTAGTCAACCCCTTGTCACGATGAGCCAACTGTTGATGATACTAGAACTATCAAATAGTCACGTTATCAAATCCTAGACCACTCCTTCTAGAACGAGGATTATTGCCCTACGACCTATCTTTGCACAGGGATTGGATCTAGAATTGTATGAATCTACACTATTCACGATGATTCCACCCGCGTGTTAGCTGCAGTGTTCACATCAAATACCTCCTAGGTTGGCTATTACCTACACCTAGGTGGTAAGGATTAAGATCAATTCATGCTCTAAAGGAAAAGTAAACAATCAACATTCAATCTCAATATCACAAATCATCCATTCAAACAACACTCACATAAAGGTTTAGCTCCTCATACCTTCAATTTTGTTCAATACAATAGAAAGAGTAAGAGAATCCATTACAAATTGAAGGTAAAAATGTAGATCTTCCTCAATTGTCTTCCTTGTCCTCAATCTATCCCTTGGTCTTCCTTGATCTTCACCAAATGTGGAGGAATGTGGCCTTGATCACCTTGAATGTGGATGAGAAGTGGATGGAAGATGGATTGGGAGAGAATTTCTCTAGTGTTTATTTGAAAAATGGGCAAAAGTTCTCTTCAACCTCAAAAATCCCCCTTTTATAGGCTAGCAAACAGGGCATTGGCTCACCCAGGCCTCAGACGGCTCGCCTGGGATGGCTCAATAACCGTCAAAACTGCCGAAAATTGCGATCTGGCTTGGCCGAGCCAGATTGGCTCGACTGAGCCTGTCCTCTGTTGGCAGGGCTCAACCGACCCTGCACAGCTCGGCCGAGCGAGCCCTCTGTCCGCATGGCTCGAACGAGCCAGGCATCGCTCGGCCGAGCGCTGTCTCTGAACTCCAAAAAATTCCCTTTCTGCTCCGTTCGGGCGAGCCTATCCTCCTTTGACTCCAAACTCAGACGATTTGCCTCCAAAACTCAACCAAAAGTGTCGTTTTATGCTCAAAACTCAACCTACTCCATTCCAAACACAAAAACACGAAAACACAACAAAAGAACAACGAAAACATATGATATGAGAGTAAAATGGCCACAAACATGCACATTCACATACCGAAATGAAGGTCATTTTACGCACATATCATATATCTAAAATAAATTATTATGCCTATAATAAAGTCCTAGCATGCTCCTATTGAATGCAAAGATAGTTGTTGCAGAATACCTGGATTGGAATAACTCTGAACCGATTGCCCAGGGATTTGATCTTTAATCCTTTCTTGCGCAACAAGACTCAGTCCTCAAAGATGAAGGAATTAAATCTTTTAATTTAATAAGATTAAATTAAAAATTGAGAAAGAGAAAAAAATAAGAAAGATACTCCAATTCTGATCTTCTTATCTGTATCTATAGCTCTTACCCGAATATCTGGTGAAGATTGTTTCTGGAATTTTCCCGACTGAGAAGCAGAATTTCCTTCCCTTGCTCAGATCCAGTTGCCTACTGGAACTCCTAATTCTGGTTTGCTTCTTAGCAACTTAGGACCAGTATGCAAATAACAAAGAAGGTCTATCAATTAATTAATTCTCATATTCAACCCAGAATATAATTAATAAATTAATATTGATTCATGCCACAAGAGAATCAATATTGTCCTACCCTTTGTTACCACATTATGCGGAACAATTTGCATAGGCTTAGTGTATCCCTATATTTAAGGTTATAGACATTCATTAACTAATTTAAGCTCTGACAAGCCAATGAATTAATTAACATCTTTTATTCCTGAGTTAATTCACTAAACCTTTTCCTTTATGCATGAACTTAATCAACCTGCAGGACTTTAGCATAATAAACCTTCTAAGAGTTAGGTTATGTATATTGCAAAACATTTTGATTGGTATATCGGTAAACAAATTCGTTTGATATATTGGTTATCATTAATGTCTTGTATATAATGATACAATTCTCCTGTCTGATTAACAAACATAAAAAACAAACAATGATATCCTCTTATCTCATCGATAGTGAGATCATAAGGTGTGTAGGAGATCATGAAAAATTGTATGGATCACTTGACCTAGCGAGATATGAACGGTTATCACAATTGAGATACTTCTAGAATAGAATGTCGGTATAGGCTGCAGCATACACAGTAATAAACAACTTATCTTGGTTGCTAGGTATGCTAGAGCGTTCAGTACACATTGATAGGACCTAACTAAGATCGATTCTTTTATCTGACATTAAAGAAATCTTAAGCCTAATGAAGGTACGAAGATATATACAGATTTGTGTATCGCATTGAGTTACCATGGTGAAGAGTCTTATATATACTCATATATCTGTATCTTGGGTGGTAGTAGTTTGCATATGGTTGTATGTGACTAGAATTAGGTAACTATATCTAGTATAAGATGGTGAAATTCCCTTAGTAGCTCAAAAGGTTCATTATGTTGAAGTCATGCAGGCTGATTAAGTTCAATCATAAATGATAAGGTTGAGTGGTGTAACCTCGGAGTAAAATATATTTATTAATTTTGGAGTTTGTCAGAGTTAAAATTAATTAATTAGTGTATGTAACCTTAAATATGGGGATATATCGAGCCTATGCAACCTGTTTCTCATAACGTGGTAATAAATAGGTAGGTTAGAATTGATTCTCTAGTGGCATGAATCAATATTGATTAATTAATTATATTCTGGGTTAAATATGACAATTTATTAATTTAGAGGCCCTATTTATTATTTGCATACTGGTTCTTGGTCTGGACCATGAAAAGCTCAAGTCCATTAAGGATCAGAATTTCCTATATATACCCTCTTAGTTCACTAGATCATATGTTCATTAGTTTCTAATTAGCAAACCATATTTCTGGGAGCTAATATGTGACAACATCTGAGTGAGGGAAGGAAATTATGCTTCTCAATCGGTGTAATATCTGGTAGTAGTCTTCACCAGAAATTCGGATACAAGCGAGGGACACAGATTAGAAGTTCAGATCTTGAGGATTGTTGTATTCCCTTTTCACATTAATCTCAATTTTAATTATTTATTAAAATCAGAGATATTTAATCTTTATTCCGCAGGATTAAATGTGGAGCGCGAGGATTCAAAGGTTTCAATTCGTACGTGCAGATTTGCATACACTACGGATATAAGGCCATACGATAAACCTTTGCATGTTAATTTAATTATTATATAGGAGCATTCTATGGAATAATTGAGGGTAAATAGGGTATAATACCCTAAACTATTGAAGTTTTCGGAAAAATACCTCAATTTATTTTCGTTAGTTAAAAATACCCTAATCTTTACTTCCTTCTATGAATTATACGAAAATGTATTAACACCATTAGTTTGTGACAACCGTTAAATTCCACGTGTCATCCCATGTAGCTTCCCATGTGGCACCCACGAGACAAATCAACATGTGATAATACCCTAATCTATTGATATTTTAGAAAAAATACCCCAATGTATTAATTTTTGTTTAAAATACTTCAATCTTTAATTTTTCTTGTGAATTATACCAAATGAATTAACACCGATTAACAAGCGAAATTAAAGATTGGGGTATTTTTAACAAAAATTAATACATTTGGATATTTTTCCAAAAATATCAATAGATTAGGGTATTATCACATGTTGATTTGCCACGTGGGTGCCACATGGGATGCCATGTTGAGTTTAACGGCTGAATCATCACAAACTAACGGTGTTAATACATTTTGGTATAATTCATAGACAAAAGTAAAGATTAGGGTATTTTAACTAACGGAAATAGATTGAGGTATTTTTTCGAAAACTTCAATAGTTTAAGGTATTATCTCCTATTCACCCAATAATTGATTAATGACAATTATTTAGATATCCACAAAGATCTTTCGTTCATATAAATTATGTGAGCTTAGGTTCTGATATAATTCCCTCACTCAACTACTCAGGGAATATCACCATCCTATACTGGATATGGTTAGCTAGTTCTAGTCATAGATAGTCATATACAAACCGCTACCACCCAAGATACACATATACGAGTACAACAAAGACTCTCCATCATAGTATCTCAAAGTGAAATACAAATTTGTATATACCTCCATAACTTAATTAGGCTTAAGATTCTATCAAGCCATCAAGATCAAGATTCCTTTAAAACACAAATTTTAGATTGCTCCGTACCTTTATTAGGCTTAAGATTCTATCAAGCCATCAAGATCAAAATTCCTTTAAAGTCGGATAGAGGAATCGATCTTTACTTAGGTTTTTTCAATGCGTACCGAACACACCTGCACACCTAGCAACCTAGATAAGTTGCTTATTTACGCATATATTGCAGCCTATACCAACAGTCTATTCTAGAACTATTGGAACTGAGTCTACAATAGACGATGTGAATTGCTATTTATTTCTTAACCTAGATTAAATTTATGGAATATAAAAATAAATTCTATGACAAAACAGAAAATACCCTATGCATGTTCCTACTTAATTTAATACATGTATTCAAGGAATACTTTAACTCCAGCGATTTGAATAACGACGGTAAATGGTTTATGGTGTTCCTACAGATTTGATCATCTGATTTGTTCCCTTCCTCGATCTGGAAATCTGGTGAGGATACCTACTGGATTGAAATTGCATTGGAGAAACTCGATTTCTCCTTTCCCTCTCTACTGCAGTCGGCCGCCCACTCTCTCACTCTTTCTAAAGTTTCAGTTTTGAAACTTCAAAACTTATGTGGGAAGTGAGAGAACTGATCTATTTATATATCTGGAGAATGGGATATTAAGGTTTAATAAACCCTAATGGGCTCCGAGCATTAATTGGGCTAGACCAGAGATCAAATGCAAATAATAAAGTGAACCTCCTATTAATTAATTCCATGTTCAACCCTGAACATAATTAATTAATAAACATTAGCCATCATAGAACTAATGCTGACATGCCCCCATTATTACCACGTTATTAGGAACGAGTTGCATTGACTTGGTTAATCCCCAAATTTAAGGTTTCAGACATTCATTAATTAATTCAGCATATGACAATCAGCTGCAATCAATTAATCTCTTATTATTCCTGAGTAATACCACTCAACCCTTATTGCTTATTCTTGAATCAATGATTCAGCCTGCAGGATTTAGCATAACGAATCTTGTGAGCTTCCCAGGAAATGTCACCATCCGGAAATGGATATGGTTATCTAAATCCAGCTTGAGGAAGCCCCACACAAACTGCCATCACCCAAGATGCGGATATACGAGTACATGTAAGACTCTCCACCATAGCAAGTCAGAGTGATAGTCAACCCATGCGTGCCCCTCAACCTTCAATAGACTTTAGATCTGACCAAGTTACCGAGATATTTACTCATTCATATGTCAAGTAGAATGGTTCATCTCACTGTTGATCCTATCAACACATCAAGATGTACCGGTCACACAAAGTAGTTAAGATAAACCACTTAAAGAACTTGTGTGCCGTAGCCTAAACCGACAACCAAACCAGAAACTATCTCAGTTGTGATAATTGTTTATATCTCGCTAGGTTGAACGATCTATACGATCTTCTGTGATTTCTTACACACCGTATGATCTCCCTATCGATGAGATAACATGATATGTTTGTTCGCATCGTATGATTGTTAATTTAGACAGGAGTTATTAATTACAAGTCATTAATGATTACTAGTATAGTAGTATATCAAACATAATGTTTCCAAATATACCAATCATAATGCTTTTATGTATACAATTTTAACAATCTCCCACTTATACTCAAAGCATTATAGATTTACCTTCCAGAGTATAACATGTGTCGATTCTAATCTAGCTATTACATTTAGTCAGCAGGTGGCCGACTTCATCCTTAGTCCTAGGCTACGAACATGACCTCATATGCCTTCTGTGATAAGCCCTTTGTAAATGGATCCACTTGATTATCCTTCATGTTAATCTTCTCTATTAGCACATCACCCCTTGCTGCAATTTCTCGTATGATGTGGTACTTTCTCTCTATGTGTTTTGATGTCTTGTGAGTTCTTGGTTCCTTAGAGTTGCTACTGCACCAGCATTATCACAATATACTGTGAAAGTCTTGGCAAACTTAGAATAATATTTAACTCTTAGAGGTAGTTTCGAAGCCATACTGCTTCTTTAGATTCCTCTGAAGCTGCCACATACTCAGCTTCCATGGTGGAGTCTGTAATACACTTCTGCACCAGCATTATCATAATATACCATGATAGTCTTGGGCAAACTCAGAATAATATTTAACTCTTGGAGGTAGTTCTGGAGCCATACTGCTTCTTTAGAAGCCTCTGAAGCTGCCACATACTCAGCTTCCATGGTGGAGTCTGTGATACACTTTTGTTCGCACTCCTCTATGATACAGCTTCACCTCCAAGGTGAACACATAGCCTAAGGTTGATATCTTCTCATCCTGATCCGCCTGGAAATTCGAATCAGTATAACCCACAGGGCACAAATTTTCATACTGATAAATGAGACAATAGTCTCGAGTTCTCTTCAGATACTTGAGAATATGTTTGACAACAATCCAGTGCGCCTGTCCAGGATTAGACTGATATTTGGCCACCATGCCCATAGCATAACAGATATCGGACCTCATACATAACACTGCATACATGAGACTTCCCACTGCGGAAGCATATGGTACTTTAGCCATCTCATCCTTCTCCTCTTCTGTTGTAGGGCATTGTGTCTTAGACAGAGGAACACCATGTCTCAAAGGTAGCAATCCTTTTCTGGCATTTTTATGCTAAAACGAGTAATCACAATATTAATATATGCAGCCTGAGACAAGCTTAACATCCTCTTCTTGCGATCACGCAAGACTTTAATCCCAATGATGTATCCAGCATCTCCTAGATCCTTCATTTAAAATTGTTCGGATAACCATCTCTTTATGTCCGACAACACCTCCACATCATTGCCGAATAGGAGGATGTCATCTACATTAAGTGCAAGGAATACCACGCTTCGAGTGACGCATAACCGGTACACACAACTTTCAGACAAGGACTTCTTTAGCTTCCAGACAAGATGCTCTTCACCATCCTTCACATAACCCTCTGACTGTTGCATATAAATGTCATGGCCTTCCTTAAGGTACCCATTTAAGAACACGGTTTTGACATCCATCTCTTAGATTTCTAGGTCCATATGTGTTGCTATGGATAGAAGAATTCGAATGGGTTTGAGCATGGCTACTGGTGAGAAGGTTTCGTCATAGTCAATGCCCTCATTTTGACAATAACCCTTTGCCATCAACCCGAATTTAAAAGTCGTTATTTCTCCTTTTGAATTTTACTTCCGTTTGTATACCCATTTGCAACCTATGCCCCGAAAGCCATCTGATAGTGCAGACTTCTGGTATCATTCATAGCGGTAATTGATTCAATTTTTGAATCCATGGCTTTATGACATTTTTCCGCATCTTTGTCATTTATTGCTTCGTCATATGTTCATGGGTCGGTATCATCCAGTCCATCTTCTGGGATCAAGTCTGAAGATTCTCCCACGAACATATACCACTCATGTTGGTGAGGTACCCTCGTACTACGACGAAGCACTGGTACTGTATCAGCAGTCGGTGCAATTACTTGTGGCTCAATGCCTGGCACTGACGATCGTGCAGTTGGTTCCATACCTCCACAGGTACACTCAATCTGCCACGGGGTTATCCCAATGGAAACGCATCATCTTCTTTAAGTTCTTGGAGAATGATGTCACTATTGGATTTGTGGTTTTTCACAAACTTTTCCTCTAAGAATCTCATGTTGGTACTAACAACGATCTTCTAATCCTCAGGACAGTAGAAATAACCACCTTTCATTTGTCTGGGGTATCCCACGAACAACATTAGCTTGGACCTACCTTTTAACTTATCAGGTTCCTTTGACACGACATATGTCGGACAACCCCACACTCGTATCTTTAACACACTGGGCTTTTGCCAATGCCAAAGTTCCGAGGGTGTCTTACAAACTAACTTAGAAGGTACCAGGTTCAGCAGGTACGCCGTTGTTAATAACCCGTGGTGCCAAAATGAAATAGAAAAGCTTGCATAACTCATCATGGACCTAATCATTTCAAGAAGAGTCATAAGTCTTCTTTCCGCCAAACCATTCTGCTAAGGCGTGCCCGGTGCGGTCCATTGGGATGTAATCCCATGCTCTGACAAAAACTGCAAGAACTCGTTACTGAGATACTCGCCACCACGATCAGATCGTAATGACTTAATTGTCTTGTTTAACTTTTTCTCTACTTTCGCCTTGAATTCGTTGAATTTCTCAAAGCATTCAGACTTATAGTGAAGTAAGTAATCATATACGTATCTCGAGTAATCATCAATAAAAGTGACAAAATACTTAAATCCTCCATGAGCTTGAGTAGACATCAATCCACATAAGTCAGAGTGGACCAATTCCAACACATCACTTGCTCGAGACTGACTTGCCTTGAAAGGACTGGTTGTCATCTTTCACTCTATACAGGATTCACAAACTCGATGTGGAACTACTTGGATAGAATCCAACGTTTCATCATCCACGAGTCTCTTGATCTTATTTACACTGATGTGACCTAGTCTCAGATGTCATAGATATATAAGATCCTCATCAAAATATGTAAACTTCCTCTTCTTATGATTAAATGAGTTATATGCAGCATTCACGTAAGATTCATGCAAACAAGTTATAATATAAAGAGACTCTTTCTATAACCCACGACAGATAACACCGTTATTGCCATTGATAGAAACGTGACTATAAAAAATAACTAAAATCCATCATTTATTAAACGAAAAACAAAAATAAGGCTCCGCCAAAAATCCAGCACATACAAAACATCTCTTAAAATCAAAACATTGTTTTGAAAGCATAATGTAACATCTCTAACTGCTCTTGCAGACACACCAGCAGCATTACCCATAGATATCGTCACCTCATCATCATTCAACTACTTTGTCGGCTTGAACCCCTGCAAAGTGTAACAAACATGATCAGTAGCTCCTATATCCACTACCCACGAATGGGCAGAAACAGATGCTAAACATGTTTCTGTCACAAATGCAAATGACGTACCTTGTCCAACCTGTTTGGTCAGACAATCCTTCTTCTAGTGACTAGTTTTGCCACAACGGAAACACTTGACCTTCTTCCCATGTGTCACAATCTTATTTTTACCAGAACTTTTGCTTCCAGAGGTTGTCTTCTTGAATTTCTTTCCAATGACTCTTTTAGTCTTAACACTTTAAAATGAAGCACGGCGACTACCAGAAGAAACCAAGAATATCTTTTCAGGTTGCATGACTGACTCAGCTATCATGAGGTCACTAAGTAACTCATCAAGAGTGTACTCCTTTTTACTCATGACAACACTCAGTCTAAAGTTCTTAAAAGACTTCGGAAGTGAGTTGAGTATGATATTGACCTAGGCTTCCTCGTCAATACCTCATTCATGCAATGTTAGTTCATCCATGAGGTGAGTCATGGAAACAACTTGCTCCCTAACCAGACTGCTCTTTGAAATTCCAGTCTTTAATTTCAATTCATGTCAGGTATTCACCGGCAAATAATAATTAATAATCGGAGATAAAACTAAAATCATGTTCAACCTATCTAAGTAGGGACATCATTCATGAGTTAGTACTCAGGCAACATCTAAGCATTTGACCATTATTCTAACTCCGGAAGTTAAAAGAATGATTTGCCATACGTACTAGACCCATGATGCATGTCTTTTACAACCTTTGTTATCTCATTCAAAACAATCCTAGAGAACTTATGCACAAATAAAGTAAGCATGCTATGGTCATCTAGACGTCTACTCACTTCACTGTCCACTTCTCACATGTTTAAATGTTTTATTTAGAAATTTCATCTATTAGAACTTATGAAAAAATAAAATAAGCAGGCTACGGTCGTGTAGACGTCTACTCACTTTACTGTCCACTTCTACTAGGAGACCACATTGTGGATGTCTTGTTGATTTTAATAAAAAAATCTTGCATAGTCTTTTTCTTTCAAAAGGTTCTTATGCGCACATATTATTTTATGATCCATAAATTATGTCACATCTAAAATTCCATCATATTTCCCAACATGATTCAAGAATTTATAGACATAATTTGATACATAAAATAAATTGCATAAAACATGCTTTGAACAGTGAATAATAAAGCAGTAACATGTTTCCCTATTATCTACAACATGCTTTAAATAAATAATAAAAGAAGTATCATGCTTTCCTATTATTTACTAGTGTGTATATAATAAATCACATCATACGAGAATATAAAAAATAAAATAAAAAATTATTGTGGCCCCCAGATGCAATTACATGGGAAATAAAAATTAAATCCATCTATTACAGATATTTGATTTAACACAGATCATCAAACTGGGCTCTTACTCTTCAATTTGTAATCTATAACTTTGGGTATACTGGGTTATTGGGCTAACAATTTGTGAACTAGGGTTATTTGGCCCATTCAAAATAATTCAATTTGGATGTTGGGCCAACCTACATCACAATAGGCTTTAGACAATTCATTAGGGTTTCGAAAAAATATCCAAACCTAAAATCCAGTCACCAGTGTCACCGTCGGGTCGTCGGGCCCGCGACCCGGCCCACGCGACCTAAACCCTAACCCAACTAACCCTAAACCACCTGCTACCTTCACTCTCCTGCAAACCAAGCAGCCGCCGCCCTTCCTACAGCCGCTGCCGCCACCTTCTGTGACATCTGCGCACCCCGCCAGTTGTATAAACGCCGGCTAGCCCCGCACACGGAGCTGTTGCCGGCCCTATGGCACTACCGCTACCCTCGCAACCCACCCCTCCACACGCTTGATGTTGTTGCAGCCACCTGTGCACACAAATATGCCCGTTCTGCTTCCTAACGCTGTACACACCAGCGCACAACACTCGCAGGTGCACAACAATCTGTCGACGCCGCTGCACATGCAAAGAGGAGAGAAATAGATGGATGTCGCAGGCTGTTGTTCTTCGACTGCAAATAAGATGAAGTTTGCGGCTGCGACGTGCAGAAATTTGCCGCGCGCGGCAGTACAGTCACCAGAAAGCTACTGCACGACCTTCATTGTTGTTTTTGATCTCGCTCTCATTCGGTTTATTGATTGAATAAAAAAATAACAGATCTAGTCTATTATAGATTTTTTCTTTCAATCTAATCACGAATTTTCTCTCGATAAAAACAAAATCAAAACCAAAGATGGGCCACGAGAACAAAAACATCCACGATAGTTTAAATCCATCCACAACAAATTAAATAACATGCATAAACTGAATGTAATTATTTATATTCCTACATAGCCATAAAATATGAGCCTGGCTCTGATACCAATTGTAGGAACTGAGTCTACAATAGGCGATGTGATGCATGCTCTTATTTGATTTAATACATGGATTCAAGGAATACCTCAACTCCAGCGATTTGAATAACGACGGTAGATGGTTGATGGTGCTTGATCACTATAATTATTAAACAGTGACTTAGCAAAGCTAATAATAT
>JAPKLW010000204.1:693548-707152 GCA_026898455.1 Plectranthus barbatus
GATGTATCTAGCATTATCTAGGATTAGATATGCATCTATCTCCAAATTAGATGAGAAACAGGATTTCCGCATGCGCGTCGACCGCGCCTGATCTTCGTCGATCGCGTCTCAACAACATGCCTCGTCGATCACTTTTGAACAGAGTCGGTCGACGAGGCCTCCTTTTTTCCATCGATCGCTTGCCAACGACATGCCTCGTCGATCGACTAAGGGCCCTCGTCGATCGACGAGGTCTCGAGCACTGGATCCTGATTCCTCTGTTTCTTCGACTAGAAACGTGCACGATTCATCAAACACGACATTCCAAGTACAAAAACCAACTCATGCACGAAAATAAGTACAAAAACGATCTAAACACTACACAATTAGTCAAAGAACTATAAGATAAGTTGGTGAAAATCATAACTTATCAGTGCTCCTACAAATCTATTCCCGTGCTCGATCCGAAAATCTGGTGAGGATACACTACCGGATTGAAACTGCCCTAGAAATTGATTTCTCCTTTCCCTCTCTATTGTAGTCGGTCACCCACTCTCTCACTCCTCTAGGGTTTTAGTTTTGAAACTTCAAAACTTATGGGGGAAGTGAGAGAACTGATCGATTTATAGATTTGGAGAATGGGCTATTATGGTTTAATAAACCCTAAAGGGCTCAAAGCATTAATTGGGCCAGACCAGGGATCAAATGCAAATAATAAAGTGGATCTCTTATTAATTAATTCCATGTTCAAGCCAAAACATAATTAATTAATAAACATTAATTCATGTCACCATAGAATTAATGCTGACGTACCCCATTATTACCACGTTACTAGGAAGGGGTTGCATTGACTTCGTTAATCCCCATAGTTAAGGTTTCAGACATTCATTAATTAATTTAGCATATGACAATTAGTTGCTATCAATTAATCTATTATTATTCCTGAGTAGTACCACTGAACCCTTATTGCTTATTCTTGAATCAATGATTCAGCCTGCAGGACTTAGCATAACGAATCTCGTGAGCTTCCCAGGGAATGTCACCATCCTGAAATAAATATGTTTATCTAAATCCAGCCTGAGAAAACCCCACACAAACTGCCATCACCCAAGATACGGATATACGAGTACATGTAAGACTCTCCACCACAGCAAGTCAAAGTGATAGTTAACCTATGTGTGCCCCTTAGCCTTCAATAGACTTTAGATCCGGTCAAGTCACGAAGATCTTTACTCATTCATATGTCAAGTAGAATGGTTCATCTCACTGTTGATCCTATCAATACATTGAGATGTACCGATCACAAAAAGCAGTCAAGATAAACCACTTATAGAAATTGTGTGCCGCAGCTTAAACCGATAGCTAAACCAGAAGTTGTCTCTACTGTGATAACTATTTATATCTCGCTAGGTCAAATGATCTATAAGATCTTCTGTGATCTCTTACACACCGGATGATCTCCCTATCGATGAGATAATTGGATGTGTTTGTTCGCATCGTATGATTGTTAATTCAAACAGGAGTTGTTTATTGCAAGTCATTAATGATTACTAGTATATCATACATAACGTTTCCAAATATAACAATCATAATATTTTTATGTATACAATTCCAATAGGAACTATCTCAGTTGTGATAACGGTTTATATCTCGCTAGGTAAAGCGATCTATACGATCTTTCGTGATTACTACATACCGTATGATCTCCAAATCGACGATATAAAAGGATATAGTCATTTGCGATACATGCTTGTTAATTTAGATAGGAGATGAACATATAACATTAATGATTCCCAGTATACTCACCGAAAACTTTGTTCATAATATAATAATCATAATACTTTTAGTATAAAAATCCATTAGTTCGAAGGGTCTTTGTCTTCTCCGGGAAAAACTTTTTGATGTGGTCCTTCTTGTACTTCCTGTGGTGGATGAAAATTCTTTCAGGAGATTGAAGAACTTAAAGTCCAAGGAAGTACGTCATCTTGCCCATCATACTCATCTGAAAGTGATTTTACATAAGTTGGACAAACTTTTCACAGAGATCTGAGTTTTTGGACCAAAAAACAATGTCATCAACATAGATCAAAACCAGTAGGATGTCCTTAGTATATTTGTTAAGGAAGAGAGTCTTTTCGATCTTCCCTTTTTGAAAATCATTCTTCAACAGAAACTAGGACAAAGTCTTGTACCAAGCTTGCGGTCCTCAGTATATAACACCTTGCACGGCTTATAGACCATAGTGCCTTTCTCAAAACTAGGAGGTTGCTCAACATACACCTCTGCTTTGAGTTATCCATTCAAAAACACACTCTTCACATCCATCTAATAGACTGTGAAGTTGTGATATGTAGCATAGGCTAAGAACAACCTAATTGCTTCTAGTCTGGCGACTGGTGCAAAGGTCTCATCAAAATTAATGCCTTCACATTGTGTGTATCCTTGGAAACAAGTCTCGCCTTATTTATGACTAAGTTTCTAGCTTCATCCCACTTGTTCTTGAAGACCTACTTGGTGCAAATCATAGACTAGTGACTAAGCTTATCCACCAAGTACCAGACGTTGTTGCAGGTGAATTCTGAAAGCTCCTCTTGCATTGCGTTGATCAAATCTTGCAATTGTAGAGCTTCTCCAATCTTTGTTGGCTCTAATTGGGAAATAAAGCATGTAAGAAACACACTTCCATGCCTTGTTCGAACAGGATTAGCAACATCATCGAGCACAACTTCTTCTGGATAATGCATCAGCCATTTGGATCTGTGAAGCTCACTAACTTTAATTGGTTGTACGAACGGTTATGTAGTGTGCATTCCAGCATCTGGGACCTCTGAGAGATGGAATTCCTTTGATACGATCTCATTTCCATGAACTGGTTGATCATCTGCTTGCTCGATTCTATCTAGTGCTAGATCTGAAACCGGTTCCTCTTCAGGCAATCCTTTCACCATCTTTTGAACTTTCAGAAACTGGAATGATGATGTCATCAGTGTCTATTTTGCCAGTTTCATAATCACCAGTTCCCAACTCGCCAGTTCATTTGCATCACCGGCCTTCTCGGTTTTTTGATCACCAACCGAGGAAGCTGGTTGTGAAGATTAGTCATTCATAGATCTAGTCGGATCAATTGGGTCATGATTTGAATTCTTTAAGACTAATTGTCCATTGACATCATTGATCTCATGACAATCTTCAACCAGTTCTTTCATAGTCCTGCGCACTAAAGTACCTTCATAAAAAATAATATTGCATGTTACTTCCACAAGCCCGGTGGTCTTGTTAAGTACCTTGTATCCCTTGTGAGAAGGATAACATGGACAACTGAAAACATGAAAATGAGCTAAAGAAGGCTTACGACCATGATAGACCTCATAGGGGGTTTTGTGCAACTAACTGTTGAGTACGCTTCTTTATCTTGAGAAGCTATACTCACGTGTATCTCGAGTTGTTGTCCACAACTATAAGAGTGTACCTTTTGGGTGGAGTCACTGATCCGAACAAGTCCACGTGCAGAAGTTCCAAAACTCGCTCTGTGCTGGCACTAACTGGCTTGTCATTGAAGGATGCTTTGGTTTGTTTCCTAGTTGACACGCTCTGCAAATGCCTTCTTTCTTGAAGATTCCATTGGGTAGACCATCTACCAGCTCGTGCTTGGCTATGTTATTGATCGTCTTGAAGTTTAGGTGACTTAGCCTTTTGTGCCACATCCAATTTTTCTCTTTTGAGTTGTTGATCACAAAGTACGAATTTGCTTGACCACTTTGCCAGTCTATCACATATAGGCCTCCTATCCTTATGCCTCTGAGCTAGACTTCCTCTGAAGCTTTATCTCTGATTTGACATTCTAATTCGGCAAAGAAACAACATAACAACTTTCACTAAGCTGGCTTATGCTTAGGCGATTATGTTTCATGTTGGTGACTAAGGACACGTATTTTATGATGATTCCATTAAGCTCCACGCATCATTTTCCGATTACTCTTCTCTTAGAGTTGTCACCAAACATGACTGGTGATCGTCTGACCATTATAAGATCTAAGAGAAGATCTCTTTCTCTAGTTATGTGAGTAGAGCACTCACTGTCGAGAATCCACAGGCACTTTAGTCTTTGAAGCTGATCCACCTGTACCTGTGAAACACAAATTATGATATAGGTTGAAGGGATTCGTGAACTGAATCACGAAGTCCGTTTGCCAAGGATCGTTAATTGGAATATCAAAATAAATTGCTATGCCTATGAACAATCCTAGCATGCTCCTATATTATTATGCATAAGAAGGTTTATGCGGAATACCTGGATCGATGAACTCTGAAGAACGCGTGCGCGGAGATGCCCTTTGATCTTTCCCACGCACAAGGATTTAATTTCCAAACAGATTGAGGAAATAAATCTATGAAAATAATAAAAATTATTTTCAAAAATAAAGAGGAGAGAGAGAAGAAGAAAAATCCTCCTGATTTGATCTTTTGATCTGTATCCCAACTCGATCTGAAAATCCGGTGAAGATTCTCTATCAGATCCCTTGCCCGGTTGAGAAGCAGAATTTCCTCCTCGTTCTCAGATCTTAGTCGATCACCACAGCTCCCAAATTCTGGTTTGTTGTGTGCAACTTATGATCTTGTGGTGTGTTGAGATCTGAGGAACTGAGGCCTATTTATAGGAAATTACTGGACTCCTATTGGGCTTGAGTTTCATGGGCCAGACCAGGGACCAAAATGCAAATAGCAAATAAGGCCTATCAATTAATTAATTCCCATATTCAACCCAGAATATAATTAATTAATTAATATTGATTCATTCCACCAGAGAATCAATATTGTCCTACCTATTTGCTACCACGTTTTGAGGTACAAGTTGCATGGGCTCAGTATATCCCCACATTTAAGGTTACAAACATTCATTAATTAATTTAAGCTCTGACAAGCTATTTAATTAACATCTTATATTCCTGAGTCAATCCACGTAAACATTTTCACTTATGCTTGAACTTAATCAGCCAGCAGGACTTTAGCATAACGAACCTTTTGAGCTGCTCAGGGAATGTCACCATCCTATACTGGATGTGGTTACCTAGTTCCAGTACCAGACAGTCATACACAGAATGCTATCACCCAAGATACTGATATACAAGCTCAACTAGAGCCTTTCACTGCAACTCAAAGTGATACACAATCTGCATATACTTTCGTACCTTCATTTAGGTTTAGGATCTCATCAAGCCATAGAGATATAGATTCTTTTAATGTCAGATAAAAGAATCGATCTCGACTTAGGTCCTTATCAATGTGTGCCCCACACCAGCATACCAAGCCATCCAAGATAAGATGCATATTACTGCGTATGCTGCAGCCTACACCAACAGTTTATCCTGGAACTGTCTCAGCTGTGATAACTATTTATATCTCGCTAGGTCAAACGATCCATACGATCTTCCGTGATCTTCTACACACCGTATGATCTCCCTATTGACGAGATAAGAGGATAATTGTGTTTGCGACACATGTTTGTTAATTCAGACAGGAGATGAACATACAACATTTATGATTCCCAGTATATTAACCAATCGACCTGTACATAATATACCAATCATAATGCTTTCAGTATATAAATCCATCAATAGGTTCCTGAGAATCTGCGGGTCTTATAGGGTTAATGTGTTGAATCCACCATTTGGGAATCCAAACTTGTGTTACTCTTACAACTGATAGCTTTTTAGTGTTTTTTTCCTGCTACATTTCTATTCCTTCTTAAATAATGCATGACATTAGTTTGGGAAGGAGTGGGAGTGTGTGTAGTCTTTTCAAAAGTTGTCTTCCTAGTAGGACCTTGGAACACAGATTCTGGATACGTGAACTTCTCATGTGGTTTTTCAAAACAAGATCTTTGACCATCATGGTTAGCCTTCCTAGCCCTTAAAAGTGAAATTTGATTAGGCTCAGGCGTCAAGTAGGTGTTCCCCCTACTTGGTAAGTTCCTCCTCTTATACATAGTATAAGATTTGGGTCTCTAGTTATAAGCATAATTGGGGTTGTTGTTTGCATTCCTTGCAACTAAAGCAGGTTGCTTGGGCAAACTAGTTGTCAAAACTGGCTTCCTCGCAGTAGGAATATATTACTTCACCGGTTTCTTTAGCTGAATCGGCTCTCTCCCAGTTTGTGACTTAGTCAGTTTTAGAATATATTATTTTACCAGTTTTTCCAATCGCAACGGTTTCTTTGCCACTTGCTGGTTGACCAGTCTGGGGTTGTTGGTGGACCAACACTTAGCCTTTCCATAATTATCTGCAACAATCTTGGTGAATCCCTTGCCTTTCAACCTATACTTATCACTGGAGTTTTCTTTTACAAATAAATTTTTCTTCTTTCGAGTATTAGTTTCTGAAGAAGATGCATGATTGCTCACATTATTTTTAAAAAAAACTAGACCCGCTTTATCTGATGGTTCTCTTTGAACTAGAAGTACTTCTTCTAACTCTCTTGAGCTTTTACGAAAAGAATTTTTTTTCTTTCAAAGATTCACACTCCTTTCTGAGATGTTCAAAATGGTTTAAAAGGTTGGAGTGTTCCTTTCTAAGTTTTTCCAGTTCCTCGTTGGTAGACCTAGATATTGCAATCTCATCGGTCAACACTGAAACGTGGACTTTCAGCAAGGAGTTTTCACTAGCTAAAAAAATTTTGAGCTCGTGGAATTTTGAAAAACTCGAGGAAAAAATCTTCTGAATCGGAGCAATACAATTTAATATCCTTTATTATGAGTGCAAAATGAATAGAAACTGGTAAGGAGTCTATTACCTTGTCATCAATTGCATCAAGTCTTACTTCAGATTATGTGGCATCTTCATCCTTCTCTCCAAATGCTGCCATAAACATGATCAGTGCCTCTTCCTCCGACTCATCATCTAATGTGTAATAACCATCATCATTGTCAGGAATGTCAGGAACCTCAATCCTTGATAGCTTTGCCATGGCAAAAACCTTTGATGCTCTACGCTCGAAGATCTTCTTGAGTCTTTCTCTCTCCTCCTTGTCCACTCGCGGACATTCAAACTTGAGGTAGTCAGGAGAGTTTTTCTCGAAGCAGGACCTCGAAGTCCTTTTTATGAATTGTTTGTCCTCAAATTAAGGAGTCTCCGTCTTGCCCTTTGCTTTCTTTAGGAGCTTAGGAAATCCTCATTTGTTCTTTAAGCTCTTCCAGTGAGCTCTCTCCTTCTTTCGTGTAGGAGGTTGAGGTTGTAGGTGCTTCTTTCATCGAAATTGACTAACCCACCGATCTGTTGGTATAGAATGGATTCTTCGGCCTCCATTTGATGTCCTTCTTGACAAAATATGCAGCATCCTCGGCATGCTTGCTTGGTGAGCTAGAAACACAAACGACTTTGTTTTTGTTGACCATCTTGATACCTCATTCGTGTGCCAAGAGTTGCACAAACAGCTCCTTAGTGGTGATCTTTGAAAGATCTTTCTCCTTTAAACTGGTTGTCTTGATAAACCAGTCTTTCTTCGGCATCTTGGATAGAATCTTGACATTTAGATCCACAGTTGAGTGAACTCTCTCCAGTGCATTAAGCTCGCTCACAATTGTGTTAAATCTGGCTTCCATGGCTCTAACACTTTCTCTAGGAAGCATTTGGAAGGATTCGTACTTGTCAATACAAACTTAAAGGTTATTCCACTTCATCTGCTTGATCTCTTGGCATAGACTTGATGGATTTATATACTGAAAGCATTATGATTGGTATATTATGTACAAGGTTTATTGGTTAATATACTGGGAATCATAATTGTTGTATGTTCATCTCCTGTCTGAATTAACAAACATGTGTCGCAAACACAATTATCCTCTTATCTCGTCGATGGGGAGATCATACGGTGTGTAAAAGATCACAGAAGATCGTATGGATCGTTTGACCAAGCGAGATATAAATGGTCATCACAGCAGAGACAGTTCCAGGATAAACTGTCGGTATAGGCTGCTGCATATGCGGATAAGCATCTTATCTTGGATGTCTTGGTATGCTGGTGTGGGGCACACATTGATGAGGACCTAAGTCGAGATCGATTCTTTTATCTGACATTAAAAGAATCTAGATCCTTATGACTCGATGGAATCTTAAACCTATATGAAGGTACAGAAGTATACATATATTGTATATCACTTTGAGTTGTAGAGAGGGTTCTAGTTGAACCTGTACTTCTGCAGTCTTGGGTGATATCAATCTGTGTATGACTGTCTGGTATCTGAACTAGGTAACCACATCCAGTATAGGATGGTGACATTCCCTGAACAGCTCAAAAGGTTCGTTATGCTAAAGTCCTGCAGGCTGATTAAGTTCAAGCATAAGTGAAGAGGTTTGAGTGGATTGATTCAGGAATTAAAGATGTTAATTAATTAAATAGCTTGTCAGAGCTTAAATTAATTAACGAATGTCTGTAACCTTAAATGTGGGGATAAACCGAGTCCAATGCAACCCGTTCCTCAAAACGTGGTAGCAAATAGGTAGGACAGTATTGATTCTCTGGTGGCATGAATCAATATTAATTAATTAATTATATTCTGGGTTGAATATGGGAATTAATTAATTGATAGGCCTTATTTGCTATTTGCATTCTGGTCCCTGGTCTGGCCCATGATAACTCAAGCCCAACAGAAGCCTAGAATTTCCTATAAATAGGCCTCAGTACCTCAGACCTCAATGCACCTACAACTCTTAAGATCACAAGTTGCACACAGCAAACCAGAGCATTGGGAGCTGTGGTGATCGACAGAGTCTGAGATACGAGGAGGAAATTCTGCTTCTCAACCGGGCAAGGGATCTGATAGAGAATCCTCACCAGGTTTTCAGATCGAGTTGGGAAACAGATCAGAAGATCAGATCAGGAGGATTTTTTCTTCTCTCTCTCCTCATTATTTTCGAAAATAATTTATTATTTTCTTTAGATTAATTTCCTCAATCTGTTAGGAAATTAAATCTTGGTGCGTGGGAAAGATCAAATAGCATCTCCGCGCACGCGTTCTTCATCGTTCATCAATCCAGGTATTCCGCATAACCTTCTTATGCATAATAATATAGGAGCATGCTAGGATTGATCATAGGCATAGCAATTTATTTTTGATATTCCAATTAACGATCCTTGGCAAACGGACTTCGTGATTCAGTTCACAAATCCCTTCAATTGGTATCAGAGCGAGGTTCAATTAATTGGCTCTATCGGAAAAATTATATTTCCTATGAACATGCATGATTATTATTATTGATTGCATGCAATGGATGGTTTATGGATTGATTGTGTGTTTTTCTATCCTCGTAGTTCCTCGGGTTAATCCGCCCATTTATATGGATTCGTTTTTCACCCACGAGATAAATCCGTTGTTAGATTAGAATTTTTAGATTGTAATTAGAATTATCCCATGTAATTTTATTTTCAAAAAATTAAATCTGTAAAACGAAGAACGAAGAACACGAAGAACAAAGAACACGAAGAACGCAAGACCGCACGACGGCGCCGGTACGGCAGCAGGCCGTGCACGGCGATCGCGCGCGACGGGCACGGCAATAGGAGGTGCGGCCGACGGCGGCGACGGCGCAGCCGCGCGCGGAAACCTAGGGTTTCAGCGCGCGCGGCGCGCGAATACGCACGCAGGCGCACGGTCGCGGCGCCCACGCCGGCCAGGGCACGTGCGGCGGCCCCAGGCATGGACGACGGCGCGAGGACGAGCAGCAGGCGGGCGGCCGGGACGGCGGAGCAGGGGCTGGAGCGCCGGGGGCTCGCGCGCGCGCGCGCAGGTCCCGCGCAGCTCTATGCACGCTCGCCGGTGGCCGGCACGGGGGTCCCTCCCTCGGACGATGTCGGCGCGGGGCAGGTGGTGCAGGCGGTGGCTAGGTGGCCGGCGACGCGGGCTGGGACGGCGGTAAGCATGCGGCCGGACGCGGAAAAATACTAGGGTTTTTCGCGTGGTTCGCGCGAGCCCGATTCTGTCCTTGCGCGATTTCGGCAAGTCACGGAGGCCAACGGTAGAGAAGAAGAGTGAACGGCAGTTCGGGCGACGGTCAGGGCAAGCTGGGGCGGCGGCATGCGAAACGGGCAACGGTCGGAGGAGGCGGTATCGCGGATTGCATCCATGCACGTACGTGCATGGCTGTTGTGCATGCCGGGAGCCCTCACGATGACGGCGGGTCACCGGCGATGGTGTTTCGCCGGTGGTGGCTCGTTGGGCCGAGTTCTCGCGGGCTATTGGGCTTGCAATGTGTGCCTAGGCCTGCGATCTCGTTAACTGGCCCAGTTGTCCAATTTTCTGATGGATCAAATCTTGGAGGCCCAAGTTCAGAAAATAAATCAAGATCTCAATCCAAGTAGTGGGAGCCCAGTCGAAGATCTGTAAAATAAATTCCAACTTGTAATAGTTAGATTTATTTCGTTTTGTATCATGGGGCCACGAGGACATTTTTATTTGTTTTATTATCTGTCTTCGCATGATATACGTGTTTAAAATAATTGCGCAGTTTATCAGCATGTTGTAGATAATAGAGAGCACGTTTACTGCTTTTATTTGCGGCTTTAAAATCATGCTATGTGATTTATTTTATGTAATTAATTATGACTATAAATTCGGGGTTCATGCTTTGCATGATAGAATTTTAGCAATGTTATAATTATGGCTACATAAAATAATCTGTGCAATTGAACCTTATGAACTGAAAATTACTAAGCTCATAATTTAGTAAGACCTCCACAAAGCGATCCTTTATTGGAAGTGAATAATTTATTAGGTAAACGTCTACATGTGTAGCTTACTTAATTCATTGTTCATAAGTTCTAATAGATAGGATTTCTTAAAACAAACATTTATTTCATGTGAGAAGTGGGAGTTCATGCGTAAACGTCTACATGTGTAGCTTGCGTATTGGGTTTTCATAAGTTCTCTAGGGATTGAATTAAATGAGACAACCTTATTATAGGGATCAGGTGTGTTCAAATAGATCCTTATATGGGAGGGTTGGCTTTGGTGGTAAGCTAGCTTAGATATTGTCCAGAGTATAACTCATATGTGAAGTCCCTGCTCAGTAGGATAATATGGTCTTAAGTTAGTCTCCAATTATTAATTCCATTTGTCTAAGGAACCCGGGCATGGATTGGAATTGAAAGATGCAGTCTGGTTAAGTGTTTTGTTGTAAACGTCCACATGTGTGGCTTGCAATAGTAATACTTAGGAAAATTGGAGGAAACATTAATATTGCTTTATCATAAGGTTTCAATATTTAATTGTTTCAATGTTTTGCGACTATGTTTTAATTGGTATTTTTAATTTATTGTTTTCAGATATGTCTATTCATCGTATCATTTATCTCTTGACATCAAATCCTTTAACCGGTCCAAATTTTCCTGAGTGGAAGTTTTGCTTCATGGAAATACTCCACATTGCAAATCATTCTCGTATACTCTATATGGATCCTTTATCTCCCAAGAATTGGAATTGCACTGGTTATGAGCGAGTGTTCTATGAAAGATGGAGGACTTCTGATGAGTTTGCCCGCATTCTCATTAAGAAAACTCTATCCAGAGAACTAAGGCTCAAGTACGTTCAGTACCAATCCTTTGTTGAGATATGGAGGGATCTAATAAGGGTATATGGGAAGGTGAGACGAACTGTCAGTTACAGTCTTGTGGAAGACCTGGTCTGCAAGAAGATGACTGATGGGAGTTCGTTGTCTCTGCATCTTGACAGCATGATGGAAATTATGAGAAGGTACAGAAAGAGAGGTGGACGAATCACTAGTCGGGCTAAAATCAATATCGTCCTGCACTCTCTCTCTGATTCTTATTGTGATTTCATCAAGTCCCTTGGTACCAAGTGCAAGTACACTCTTCCAGAGTTACTCTTGGCACTAGAACAATGGGAATCTGACCAGAAAGCTTTAGAATTTGCTCAATTCATGAAGGTCTTTGATAAGACTATGATTGAGGCAAAGGAATTACTTAAGCGGTTAGAAGAGGCTGATCAGGCAGAGGCTATCACGAGGCCATGCAAACGCAAGCGAAGTGAAGTAGATTGTCTAGTGCCTAGCACGGGTAGACAAGGTATGTCATGTGCATTTATAACGGAAACATGTTTAGCATCAGTTTCTACCCATTCTTGGGTTGTGGATACTGGAGCTACTGACCATGTTTGTTATACTTTGCAGGGGTTCAGGTCGACAAGGCAGCTGAAGCATGACGAGATTACCATCTCAATGGGCAGCGGAGAACGAGTCTCAGCAGTAGCCATTGGGGATTTTACTTTATGCTTTGAAAACAATGTTCTGATTTTGAGAGATGCTTTATATGTGCCGGTTTTTCGGCGAAACTTAATTTCAGTTTCCAAGTTGTTTTGTGATGGATATTCAGTTATTTTTGATAGTGGAGTCTCTATCATTGGTAATAACGGTGTTATCTGTCATGGTAAACTGATTGACTCTCTCTATATCATTGATTGTATGCATAAATCTTCCGTGAATGTTGCAAACTCAACTAATAATAATAATCATTTAAAGAGAAAGTTTTCTTCCGATGAGGATCAAACATATCTCTGGCACTTGAGACTAGGTCACATCAATCTAAAGAGGATAAAGAGATTAGCATGCGATGGGCTCTTGGATTCCTTCCAAGTGGTACCGCATCCAATTTGTGAATCCTGTATAGAAGGAAAGATGACGACCAGGCCTTTTAAGGCAAGTCAGTCTCTAGCAGAGGATGTGTTACAATTGATCCACACTGACTTATGTGGACCAATGTCCACACAAGCTCGTGGAGGTTATGAGTATTTCGCCACATTCATTAACGATTACTCAAGATTCGGATATGTCTATTTGCTTCGCCATAAGTCTGAATGCTTTGAGAAATTCAAAGAGTTCCGGACTGAGGTAGAAAAGAAGCTAGGTAAGACTATCAAGACACTACGATCTGATCGTGGTGGGGAATACCTCAGTAACGAGTTCTTGCAGTACTTGTCAGATAACGGGATTACATCCCAGTGGACTGCACCAGGAACCCCTCAACAAAATGGTGTAGCAGAAAGAAGAAATAGAACTCTCTTAGAAATGGTCAGGTCAATGATGAGTTATGCAAGCTTGCCAGTTTCGTTTTGGGGATATGCCTTAGAAACAGCGGCCTATTTGCTTAACCTGGTACCTTCTAAATCAGTTCCTAAAACACCTCTAGAACTCTGGTATGGGCGAAAGCCAAGTTTGAACAGAGTGAGGGTTTGGGGTTGTCCAGCATATGTGCTGACAAAGGAACCTGATAAGTTAGAAAGTAGGTGCAAGCTGATGCTGTTTGTAGGATATCCCAGGCAAACGAAAGGTGGTTACTTCTATTGTCCTGAGAATCAGAATGTCGTTGTCAGTACCAACGCGAGATTCTTGGAGGACGAATATGTAAGAAACCACAGATCCAAGAGTGAAATTATCCTCCACGAGCTTGAGGATAAAAAGGCAATTCCATCAGGAAAGCCCAGTGTAGTGGTAGATCCACCTGTAACAGGTGAGAATATACCAACACTGCCACTAATGCAAGGTGTGGGACCAACGCGTACTGTGCCAACTAATTGATGGGTTTTGTATACTGAAAGCATTTATTACAATGTGTATACA
>JAPKLW010000204.1:714085-782078 GCA_026898455.1 Plectranthus barbatus
CTCAAAAGGTTCGTTATGCTAAAGTCCTGCAGGCTGATTAAGTTCAAGCATAAGTGAAAAGGTTTGAGTGGATTGATTCAGGAATCAAAGATGTTAATTAATTAAATAGCTTATCAGAGCTTAAATTAATTATCGAATGTCTGTAACCTTAAATGTGGGGATAAACCGAGTCCAATGCAACCCGTTCCTCAAAACGTGGTAGCAAATAGGTAGGACAGTATTGATTCTCTGGTGGCATGAATCAATATTAATTAATTAATTATATTCTGGGTTGAATATGGGAATTAATTAATTGATAGGCCTTATTTGCTATTTGCATTCTGGTCCCTGGTCTGGCCCATGATAACTCAAGCCCAATAGAAGCCAAGAATTTCCTATAAATAGGCCTCAGTACCTCAGACCTCAATGCACCTACAACTCTTAAGATCACAAGTTGCACACAGCAAACCAGAGCATTGGGAGCTGTGGTGATCGACAGAGTCTGAGATACGAGGAGGAAATTCTGCTTCTCAACTGGGCAAGGGATCTGATAAAGAATCTTCACCAGGTTTTCAGATCGAGTTGGGAAACAGATCAGAAGATCAGATCAGGAGGATTTCTTCTTCTCTCTCTCCTCATTATTTTCGAAAATTATTTATTATTTTCTTTAGATTAATTTCCTCAATCTGTTAGGAAATTAAATCTTGGTGCGTGGGAAAGATCAAAGGGCATCTCCGCGCACGCGTTCTTCATCGTTCATCAGTCCAGGTATTCCGCATAACCTTCTTATGCATAATAATATAGGAGCATGCTAGGATTGTTCATAGGCATAGCATTTTATTTTGATATTCCAATTAACGATCCTTGGCAAACGGACTTCGTGATTTAGTTCACGAATCCCTTCACACCAGCCTACTTGCTCACTCGTCCAAGACGTTGTTTCCACCGCTTTGAAGATTTGGAGTGTGGACACACCATGCAGCCTCCTCTTCTAGGACTTGAGAACCTTAGGGTTCTTCGCGGAACCATCAATCTTTTTTGCTAGATGTCCGTGAGAATCACAGCTTGGAGAAAGGATGTGACTGTTGTGTTCATACTTAGAGAGTAAGAACACCAAGGTTTAAACTTGTGCTTAAAAAGCAACAAATTTCGTGTCCAAAGATGGCTCACAGTAAGCTATAGAATAGCCTTGAACGTTTGAGTGATTGATAAGTGATTGTAAGATCGTAACCTCTCTTCTGGGGATACTTCGTCTATTTATAGACGAAGTTTGAGAGGTCTGAAAATGTAGCCGTTGAGAGACATATGGATGAAGTCCAATCAGGCGCCTCTTTTCTGCAGAGGACATGTTGCTTTTCCAAAAATTCTGCACCTGCTCCTGTTTTTCTGGCTTCGGATGTTGACATTGTACTGTGTGTCAAAACAGCTCTTCTAGTCGGTCCAAGGAATCAAAACCGGTCCAACACCAGGGTCTTCAGCTTTCATGTAATCTTCATTCTTAAAGTCCGGCCTTTAAGATGATTCCTCTGACTTGTTCTCTTTGTTTCTACGTGCGAGAAGTGATAGGCTTGAGTGAAACTTACTAGTTTCATGGTGGTGATGTCAACTAGTTTTCTTCAGACGAGTTCTCCAAATTGGTACTAAGAATTGTAGTCAGTTTCTTCTACCACCTTGCATAGTCCAAACTAGTGGAAACCAATTTGCCTAGATTTTTCCTATTACAACTCGATAGACATCCTAAACAGGACTTTACAAGTTTGAATAAATTAGAGACACTTCTAAGCTGGTAGTTCCTATACAATTTTTAACACATCAAAACATAACAATAAGGTAGGAATACTTCCTAACAACTTCACTTTTTATTTGAAACCAAATGTGGGTGCAAGAAAATCTTTTCAATGTTAACTCCATTTTAGTTTATTGTTTTTTAAAAAAAAAAAAGGATTTAGTGATTTCAATCCTGCCCTATTTCATGACTTTTGTACATAAACAAAGAACTTTAATTAATTGTGCTCTCGAATTAAAGACTTATTAAGTATTTTTATGTACACAATTATTATCTATATAATATTCACACTTATGTGACATACATTAAACTAATTAAAATCATAAATAACGCTTGATACATCTATATTTTTTTTTTATAATATTTAAATATAATTATTTGTGTTTAGCAAAACAGAAATAAAGAATGGCCGTCCATTCAACTATTGATTATCTTCCCCATATCCATGATCGACAAAAACATTGATTTAATATTATATATTCCACTGAATTAATCACAATAAGCATTCTCATCAAACTCCTGCAAAATTATCAGTCACAATACACACATTTGAGATGGAGATTTAACACGAGAGGTGATGCAAATATGTCAACTTTGTTGTTTGCACATAAAGTATTCCTCTGTACAAGAAAATCATACGGCAACCTGGAAATAAACAGTTGGTTAGCAGAATTATGCATTCCTTCAAATAGCAATCACGGGGCGTTTTTAACAGATGGAGGCCATGACAATCTTCTGTTGGTGGTTCCATCTACATAATTTGAGTCGTCGGCCACACTGCTTACATTGTCTCCTTCCTGCCGTTCATTTCCTGGTCCAACAGCTAAATCGTCAAAACTTGATTCAGTTCTCCACGGAGGAGGAGTCACACAATCGGATTCTCCGATCACCCTCTGAGAAGAATGGCCCGACTCTCAGGGTCTGAAGTTTGGCAAATGACTCTCTCATTGCAGTCATTGCTTCAAAGAAACGAGTGCAAGATGCCAAAGCAACAGGAATCGGACGTAGCATTTCCTGAGCCACATAATAACACAATGTCAACGATGTGAAACATTTTGATGAACTATTCTAGGCCCAAAGATCATAGTACTCATATTTAACATTTTCATTATCAATAGTGAACAGTTTTAAACCCAGGTCATCAAAGAAATATTCCAATGTTATAGTGATGCTGTACAAACTACCAAATATTCTGAATTGGATAAGGAGCAGAAGATAACCATTGAAGGGAGAAGATAAGGGGAGCTAGTAGTTCAAAATCAACTGCTTTATGCTTAAGAATTAGAGATATTCTACTAGATTTGGATAGGTTCAAATTATATTTTCTAGATCATAACTTAGATATTTGAATCGTTTATGGACTTAGTTTAGGGTCTGCTTTAGTGGTATAAATAGGAGGGTATGAGATTGGAAGGACATGAATGTTTTTATGATGAAGCAGGGGCGTAATTCTGATTGAAGAATTCGATTGTGTTCTTGATCGATACGACTCTCGCCTCTATCATAAATGTGAGACTACCAAATAAAACAAAAGCGACAAAGATGTTCTTCATATTATCCAACTTTTTATTTCACGGTTTAATTATTTTATGAGCTATACCATGAGATACATCAGAGTAACTAATACATGCACAGTTGGACTCATCCTTCTCCATTGAGGATTTCTATTGCGTCCACAACATTTATTATCGCAAATTACTCTTACGGCTACTTCCCACTGCTTTCACCACAAATCCATATAAAGAATATGGAAATCCACGGTTCAGATACTTATTTAAACACACATAAACAGACAAGTATACCCTAGAAGTTATTTGGGATGCATAACTTACCCCCCACACTGTAGGTGGTTCTTTAAAATTTTGGCTCCACTGAAAATCAGCAACAGACGCTGTCAAGGTCCCATAATCACTGGCAGCCTTCATTAGCAACTCTGAAAATTGTTTCTGTGCAAACCAGAAACACCAAAACAAGCATTATATATCTCTCAATACTAAAACTAAGTGACTCGGATAAAATTTGATAAGCAACAAACTAAATGACGTAAAACTTGCACTGAATAAAGAAAATGGTGATGCCAAATTCAGAGAGAAGATTTCAGTAAGCATCAACGTCATATGAATAGAAAGTTGATGGCACGAGTAAATATTGTATAACACAAATAAATTCTGCAAGTTAGCATCCTGGTTCTGAATTACTGATGGCTAATCTTTGTGACAGTTACAGAGTATCAGACTCACAAGCTCTTTCAGAGATTATAATGCAACTTGACCAGCATAAAATTTGAATTTTTTCCAGATGGTAGCTTCAACAAAAAAAAGTGCTGAGGTTATAAGCAAGTGCAATCTCAGAACACTAGTATCGTATCAAGGAACTTGAAGGGAAGATAAGTGTGTATATTGGGTTGTCACAATGGAAATATACCTGATACTCGGCTTCGACAGGTATGCAATCCAATGAGTAAGGTTGTTGAAGGCGAGCTATAATCCGATCCTAGAGACGAAGTTAGCAAGTTAGCAAGCTATATATTATATACATATGAAATTAAATAAATCGTGCATGAATAATCAGAAGAAAAGGAACAAGAGCAGGTTATTCAAAAGATAAACCAAGAACATTATCAGCAGCTTTTTTTATTTTAAAATTCCATTTCAAAGCATATACAATAAATGCAATGCATGTGCAAAAAAACGGTGGCACCTCTGTTACAAATTACCTTATTCTGAATAACATCTTTCAATATAGATGTGATTCGAGATAAAGTCTCAATCTTCTTCTCCATCTCACTCGCATGTGTTAAGTGAGCTACATTCTTGTCCTCCTAAGAGAACAACAAAGAATTGCATAACCTCACAAAACATAATTGTTATGCAAACTAAATCCATACCTATTTTTCAAAACTATAAAATATTAATATTGAATCGGCAACAATAAAATTAAGATTCCACAAACATTCACTAGCCCCTCAACTATGATCAAATTCAACACTCTGAACTCAAGATTCAAGGGAAAAAATGCCAAAACCCAGAATTTCTCACCTTTCTGCCTTGAAGTTCAACCTGTAGATCCGCGATTTTTCGCTGTACAGCCGTCAGTTCTCTCAATATCCTTATCAAATCATCCCCTTTTGCACCAGACGAATTCTGAATTTCCTCCTGATCGAAGAACAAATCAAAAACAAACTCACATTATCAACAATTCAACAACACGAGATCGAGCACATCCGCTAACACTTAGTACGCATATTACATCAACGATAGTCCTGATGCACAATTTGCATTTCCAGCTATCTATGCACACACAATCACACATTTATCGGAGAAATTCTGTACTAGATCCAAGGTCACAATATTTCGGTGAATTTGGGAGACCTGAGAAGGCGGCGGCGCAACGGAGAATCCTAGATCGGCGGCGATGGACAGGGCGTCGGACATTCCCCCGACTCTCCTCAGTGGTTTTTTCCCCACCCAAGTGGTGTCGCCGCCCATCGACATCACACTTTTCGTATTTGTATGAGTGTACAGGCGGGAACCTCGCCGGCAGAATCGCCGGCAATTCACACGGCGAGTGAGTTACTGCCTACAAAATTTCAAATTTAGAACTCGAATTTTGAAATGGGCCGCTGACGGAGATTAAAGTGGACAAAGGGGCTGACTAAAACGGGTCGCATCCTAACAGCATTCACATAACAATTTATCTACCTCAATATGTGCTAGGTTTAGTTCAAATCGGTCAAACCGGCCAAATCGGCCGAATTGAAATGATTTGGTTAGTTTGGCCGGTTTGGCAAGTGAATTAATTGGTCGGCCGAAACTGTATTATTTGGTTTGATCCATGGTTTGAGTACAGACACTGGCCATTTGGACCGGACCGAACCGTTGATAGTTTTAATAGATATTTAAATTATATATTGTACTAAAAATATTAATGTAGTACATTTAGTGTAGTGGTCAGAGGCGGACACACTTATACACTTGGGGGTACACTTGTACCCCCAATTTTTTTTTTCTTTTATTAGATATATGTATTTTTTTCTATTATTAATATATATTTTTACATATATTTATATTTATTTTTCCATAATGTACCCCAATTTATTGTACATATATATTGTACCCCAAATTTAAATTTCTAGATCCGCCCCTGGTAGTGGTTCAAGCTATATTTTAGATTTTAAAAGATACAAGTTCAAATCCTATATGCAACATCATATAATTTTTTTCTCCTACATTTTTATTTTTTTATAAACGTCTCTTCTTTTACCCTTGTTATCTTCTCGAAATAAATATGAATCCTATACTATGCAAAATCATAGAATTTTTATTTTTCTCCTACATTTTTATTAATTTATTGAAATTTCAAAAAAAAAAAACTAAACTATCCAATATTACAATCTCACAATTTAATTCAAGCGTCGGTTGTCTTCACCATTGTCGCATCGTAATAATGTGACCTTTTATGAACTATTATTTTTGAGAATGAGGTATGAACTATTATAGTTTAATATCATAAATTGTTTGTTTCTATTATGATTGTCTTGTACTTTGTCGATGAGAACCATTTTTTTTTAATTTCTAAAATAAACCATTGCTAAAAATAGAATTTTTTTTATGTTTTGACTTTGCTCGTTAAAATCATGTTCCAAACCGTTAAACCGGCTGAACCAAACCGTTTTATTTGGTTTGGTTTGAAAAATTAATTTGGCCGGTTTAGTTTGAGAATTTTTCAAACCGTATTATTTGGTTTGGTCCATACTTTGACCTTTAAACCGGCCAAACCGGACCGTGTACACCCCTAATATGTGCCCGCATCAACATACTTCCACACTTATTTTTATTTAACTCACTTTTAACTATTTATGGGACCCACACATCATAATCACTTCTCAAAATATAAATATATAGGGATACCATCCAATGAGAACACCTCTTATCATGAGAAATAAGAACTAATCATCACCATTGATTTTGATGAATGTATGCTTAGGATTTTACTAGAATTTTCGGTCATTTTATCTCAAAAAACTTGCATTATAGGGTATTTTTGTCATTTTGTACTTATTTAAGATTTTGTTTGCATATTCAACCTCGACATGCATTATATGCATAAGAAACATGCATTATATACCTAACATTCATTATATATCTAACAAACATCTTCATGTATTATACTCCCTCCGTCCCATGGGAATTGTCCGCATGGGATTCGGCACAATAACCAATGTAGTAGAGATAGATAAAATTAATATTTTATTAGTGAGTGTGTATTAATTTTCCATTTTAGGTAAGGGGACAATTCGTATGGGACGGACGAAAAATGAAAGAGGGACAATTCGTGTGGGACGGAGGGAGTAATATGGTATTACTCTTATTTTAGAACAATATTACTATCATTATACGGTATTACTTCATCCATTATCTGTGGTATTACTTTTGTTTTAGAGAAAAAATATATTACTTTCATTATAATGCGTATGTTATTATTATATAATACATACCAAGTGCAAATATAATGATGAATGATGATTTCGCTGAAATAAATATGTTGCATTTTATCTATCATATTCTGCATTATATACTATAATTTCATGCATTATATTGTGCAACTGCATTCATTATACAAGAATCGTATATTGTTACGAGAATTATGCATATTATATATGGTATTACTTTTATTTTAGAGAAAAATTATACTACTTTCATTATAATGCATATGTTATTGCTATATAATGCATAACAAGTGCAAATATAATGATAAATGATGATTTCGCTGAAATAAACATGTTGCATTTTATCTATCTTATTTTGCATTATATACTATAACTCCATGCATTATATTGTGCAACTGCATTGATTATATAACTTCATACATTATATTGACCTCGACATTCATTATATACCTAGCAAACATACCTTATATAATATAATAATAAACAGTTATATAATATAACAAAAAAAAAATACATAAATAAAAATAAGTAATATATTATCAACTTTTATAACAACTATAATATTTTTTACAGAATGCAAAGACAATGAATTTTAATTTTTTGTGTTGATCTTGCAGGAAATAACATATTGCATTTTGTCTATCGTGTTCTGCATTATATAATATAACTTCATGTATCATATTGTGCAATTTCATTCATTATATAAAAATTCGTGCACTGTTACGAGAATTATGCATACAATTACTAATTTTTATTTTTTACGATGATTTTTAAATCGAAACATATGCAATATGGATTTCGTTTGAAAGATAATTAAATTACCTTTAATTTGATACATGAAAAAATAATCTAAATCGAAAGAGTTATGATCATTTAAAGATTTAGGATGATTTTAGAGGAGAGAGAAAAAAATATTACAAAATTACCCTTCAAAGCATGTTTTACTACACTATAATGCACACGGGATTTATTTAGTCTTGAGCGTTGGATCACCAATTTGAAAGATCGAGATTGGTTCTTATGTTTACATTGTAAGGAGAGTTCTCATATGATCACTCCCACATATATATATATATATATATATATAATATATATACCAAACATTCAATTTTATATTTTTAATTAATATTTTAAATTAAATTAATTAATGATTAATTTTAATTATTTTAAATTTATAACAAACTTGATTTAATTAAAAGCATAAAATATAAATGAAAATAAAAAATTAAACCATAATAAATCATAGATTTATTAAATTAAAATCATAGAATATGAAATGAAATTGTGAAATATAAAATAATAAAACTATAAATAAATTCTTAAATGTCAAAACATAATTATTTATTAAATTAAATTCATAAATATACAAAAAAGTATTTAAAAAAATAAAAACATATCCCCTTTATCCCACCAGCAATGACTCATTTTGTTCCCACTCACACTTCCGCGCGTGATGTACACACACCATTTAAAGAAGGGTTGTGTATCAAAATAAACATGGTCCACCACTTTTTCTTTCTACCTATAGATAAATATCTACAAAATTTAACACAAGTTGTGGAACCCACATGCCAAATCATACATTTTTCTTAGTTGGAGGCTGAGTTGGAGGTAGATAAATTTTGAGTGAAAATCTTAAATAATTATTTTTATTATATAAAAATCTTAAATAGTCACTAATATATATTTATTTATATAAATAAATAAATAGCCAATTTTCAAAATTACCCTTAGGTTTGATTCCCCTACTTAAATAATATTCAACCAAAGTATTCTTATAAAGTTTTTGTGTATAGGTAAATACGTTACTTCTGAAAAAAAAAATTGTTGTCATCGAAAAAAAAATTTCAATTTCTTATTTTAATTGAGACTTTTTTATTATTTTATTAATTAAAAATAGCAAATGATTTCATCAGATTTTGTGAAAATTTGTTAAATCGGAAATAAAATAACAAAGTTTTCATAAATCAGCAATTGAATTTTTAAATATAAATAAATATATTTATTTAATGTTAAACCTGATTAAAGATTAAGAAAATAATTAAAAATAAATGTTATAGAAATCTCAAATGATAACTAATTAGTATTTTAAATTGCTTAATGAATTAGAAAATAAACAATTAAATAAATGAGAAAGAAAGTGGTCACAACTCACAATAAATCTTTTAAGGCAAATTCTCAGATGAGACGGTCTCATCATTTTTATTGTGAGACGAATTTAATAAAATGATGTGTTTCTTCATTGCAAATAATGTTTCACCATTTTTATTGTGAAACGAATTTAATGAAATGATGTTTTTCTTTATTGTAAATGATGTATTTCTTTGTTGCAAATAATGTAATTTTTTAAAATGAAATGATGTATTTAATTTATTGAAATGATGTATTAAGGTTCGTCTCACAATAAAAAAATGTTGAGACCATCTCTCAGGAGACCAACTCATCTTTTAATTTAGAAATATTAATTTTACTATTAACTAATTATAAAAGCACATTGCAAAAAAAAAAAAAAAAAAAAAAAAACAAAATGATAAATGTAAAAAATGAAAACTAGATTAAATAAAAAAAATTCAAACTTGATAAATATATTTTAAGAATTGATTACAAAAAGATTGGCCAAATTAAAAAAAAAATACAAAAATTAGGTTAATAATGGGGACAATTATGGAAGTTTACACAAATTTGATCATTTTTTGCATGTGTACATAATATTGGCCATTTAAGGTTTTTTTATAAGAAAAGTGACTATTTTGATATATTTACCCATAAATTTTTATCTACCCACATTGTGGAGGTTCTAACCCAAATCATCATATTGAAATATATAATATTACTATTTACACTGTTTGTATTCAATTAAAATAGCACACACGCGATTCATAAGAAATCTAATTTTTTATATTATAATATTAAATTTTATGTTTTATTTATAAGAAAATGGAAAGGATATTTAGAACTTTAGAACTACAAATTATATGATGACATAATTTATATGTATAATATATATACATAGATGTGAACCACTTCTGGATGAGATATAACACCAAATTAATCTATTGATTTTTTTTAACGATTATGAATAATTCACAAGATTTATTTTTTAGTTTTTATTTTTCATATTTAAATGAATGAAAGAGTATTATAATAAGAAAAAACTGGCAGTTTAAATCATACCATAACTAATTCCTAATATTCATCTTTCATTATTTTATACCATTCCTAAATTTTGATCGTTTGATATTTATGTTAGCCGACGGTGGAGTGTGCGTCCACGACAATATTTTTCAGTGCTTGCCAAAATCTTCATTGATCGGAAATTCATCGTCAACACCAATCTTACACCCATCGTTTGTGGCCTCTCAAATTTTTGGAATTCACCTTTCTCACGTTAAACGAAGGAATCCCAAATCGAAACATCCATGAAAACATGTGTTGTAGTATGAATGGTTCATTTACATAAAAATTTAAGATTTGATTTTTTTTTCTTCTTCAAATTACACGTTAAATAATATTGTAAATATTATTATCATATACATAAAGCGCATTTTTATAAACACATCTAGAATTATTCTTCTTTATCGTTACAAGTTTATATTCTTTTTGTAGGGTTTTCCCGTGAACCGAATAATCAAAACCAATTTGAACCGGATCGATTTATGGGTATTGTGCACAATCAAATACATGATAAACCCTAGCATGCTCCTATGAATTTAATACTCAGATTTGTGGATTGAGGGATTACCGTAATTCCGTCGAGTCTGATCCGATCTTTTGCCTTTGAATTTCCAACTTTAATTCAACCACGCAATTCAATTTTATCTGCGGAAACAGAAATTAGAACTCTAATTTCTAGATAAATTCGAAAATAAAGAAAGAAAAGAAAATAGAATTATGTTCTCCAGATTAGGTCTTCAAATCTGTATCCCAATGTTGTTCAGATCTACTACTGGTGAGGACTCCGTAGATCTGTGGTTTGAGCAGGACCAGAATCGAAATTCTCATCCTTTCCCTGATAAGATCGGCGCCCCTCTCTCTCTCTCTCCTAGGTTTAGTGTGTTTCAACTATCATTCAACTTATGAGAGAGAGGTGTCTATTTATAGACCAAGGGTTGCAAACCCTAATGGGCTCCTGGGCTCAATTCAACATATTTATTTGGGCCAGACCTGAGACCTAATGCAAATAATAAAGTGGGCCTATAAATTAATTAATTCTCATGTCCACAACACATGACACAATTAATTAATTAATATTAATTCTTTTTCACCACAGAATTAATACTGACCTACCCCTTTATTACCACGTTATGAGAACGGGCTGCATTAATTGAGAATCCCCATATTTAAGGTTACTGGACATCCATTAATTAATCGGAGCCTCTAACAAGCTCTAACTACAATTAATTAATATATTATTATTCCTGAGTAGTACCACTCAATCCTTATCACTCGTGCCTGAACTTAATCAGCCTGCAGGACTTTGGCACGATGAATGTCATTGAGTTCCTCAGGGAATGTCCCCATCCTATTACTAGGGATGTCAATTTAGCCCGGGACCGACGGGTTGGCCCGAATAACCTGAGCTAAACACCGGGTTAGGGTTGAAAATTTATGAACCGTTAAAAAATCGGGCTAAACGGGCTGGACCGGCCGGGTCACGGGCCAGCCCGCCGGTCCAGCAATAATTTTACAAAAAAAAATTAAATTATAAATAATTTTAAATATCCTAAAATACTAAATCCCTAATCATTTTCTTCCTGCGATTCCAAATTTCCTTCCCCTTCCATATTTCTCCGAAATTGAACTCCCACCGCCGCCTCGCTCGCTCGCCCATCTCCGCATCACCTGACGCCCATCTCCGTGTCGCAGCCCCACTCCACCGACGCTCCCACTCCGACCTTGTGTCGCTGCCTCGTCCAAGTGCGCTCGACCTTGCATCGCTGCCTCGCCCACGCAACGTCTCCACCATCGCAGGCTGTTTCCACTCACCCCAGCCCCAAGTGCGCGCTGTGCGCTGCTGCCCGAGCCCCAAGCCCCCAAGTACGCTCGACCCCTGCCCTGCGTCGCTGCCTTGCGCAAGACCCTGCCCTGCGTCGCTGCCTCGCTGCCCTGCGCTCGACCCCTGCCCTGCGTCTCTTTGTTCATGTAAGTTCTGTTTTTCTTGTTCATGATTGTGATTTTTAAGTTTGACATGTTTGTGTTGTGTAAAATTAGAGGGAGAGAGAAGGGGAGGGAAAGAGAGAGAGGCTTAACTATTGTCTGATTAATGAAGTTGTCGAAGATCATGCCGTTGGTCTCAAAATCAAGTGGACAGATGGTTTCATCAAACCCTTGGACTCAGCCATAATGGGTTCCATCCAAGAACAACAAAGCCTCTGCTCTTATGGTGTATGCTGTGTTTTCACATCAGATGTGAGAGTAAGGCCATCCATGCAAGCAAATTATAAGCTCAAGGCAGGAATATCTGCTTTTGGATTGTATAATGTTTGAAATGGATGTTTCTGATAAAAAGAAGACGATGTTATATTCTTGTTGTTAGATGAAACTAGAGATTTAGAAGTAGAAAGATTATTGGAAGAGGAATTGGATTCTTGGTGATGTGCCTATTTGCCTGCTTTTTGTTTTTTGTTTGTTTTTTTTTAAGTTGAACAGCTGCTGATTTTATTTAATTATACAGAGGTTTGCAGTTTTTAATAAACGACTACTGAAATATGATTTGATATTTGATGCAAGTTGTTGAATGCATTTCTTATTTGCTTATGGTTTTTGATTGAGAACATAAATATGATATTATTGATTAATCTTGTTAATATTTATTCTTCATTTGATAATTTTTTTAGGATATTGATGTCAATTGACCTTTATTTTTTATTTATTATTTTTTGAAAGCCAATTAAATAAATTTTACCAAAAAAAATTGTAAAAAAAAGGTTAGCCCGATTAGCCCGACGGGTTGGCCCGAAAACCGAAGGGTTAAGGTTAGGGTTGAGAATTTTTAGCCCGACAAAAACAACAGCCCGATTAACCCGGACCGATTAGCCTGCAAACCGATAGGGTTGGCCCGAAACCCGACAGGTTAGCCCGTTTGACATCCCTACCTATTACTCGGATATTGTTACCTAAACCCAGTCTCAGACGGTACTACACGAACTGCTGTTACCCAAGATGCGGATATACGAGCACGTTACTTAGGCTCTCCACCATGGCAAGTCAAAGCAACAGTCAACCCGTGCAAACCCCTGAACCTTCGTTAGGGTTTGGACTCAATCAATATAACGAGATCTTGTATTCGCTGATGTTAGACAGACGAATACATCTCACTGCGGTCCATCAATACACCACCTCTGCATACCAGCATGTCAAGTAACCAAGACATATTACTTATTCCGACGATGCCGCAGCCATCCGGACAGACGTATCCTCATACGCTGTCTCGGCTGTGATCAGGTTTATGTCTCACTAGGTCAAGTGATCATACTGTCTTCTGCGATCTACAACACGCCGTATGATCGTCCCTATCGGTGAGACAAGAGGATACCATTGATCATACATGTAAGATTGTTAACATATAGGAGATATAAACCGTCGTATACTCATTATAATAAATACTTTCAGTATACAAAACCCATCACTTTTTGTGTGGATGGTGCAAGTTGGGAGTTCTTGAGGAGATTTGTGTTTCAGTCGCAGGATTAGGAAAGTGAATCGTCCAACGGGATTGGCAACTTTCACGGCCCTAGAGGGAAATTCACATTAAGCTTGTGTATTTGCATCATTTAAGCTTGTATATTTGCAATATTCAAGTTTGTGTATTTGCATTATTTGTTGTGCAATTTGAGTGACGCTCATGCTAAGAAAAAAGTTTGATGAGTATAATGAATTTGGATACAAATAATGCAATTTATTCATTTAAATAATGCAATTATTCTGAGTAGAAAATGCAATTATTTGTGGTATAATATTATGTATTATAGTCACGTGTCATATTTTAATACTGCAACGAATTGGTGTTGGTCCCGAAATCAGAGTGCAAAACTGTGCAGCGGAAGGTTTGTGTATGCAGCGGAAGTATTAAATGACAGTTGCACTGGTTCGTTTAAATAGAGTATAGTCAGTTTTGTGTGTGGAAAGTTTAAGCTTAGGTCTCTGATTTATCTTAAGCCAGATTGTGAAACAGCAAAACAGAGCAAGTATGAAAGAAAGCAGCAAACATCACACACAAATTTATAGTGGTTCGGACTTCAATATCCTACATACACTATTCAGAAAGGTCTGGATAATTCACTAAGTAAATACAAGCCTCCATACGATCTATACACAGTCCGTGGCACCTCCGTCCTCCGGTCAGCTGTGGCACACACCTAGGAACTCCTTGTGGACTTAGTCTTCAGGTTGAAGTGGGGACGCACCCAGCGACATCCTTCCTGGTGGTTGGATGTTTACTAATTCTTCCCAGATTGGTTGGATGTTTACTCGTTCTTCCCAGAACTCAGGTGGTTGGCATACGCCCGTGGAATCAGAATCCCGGATTAGGAAACTGACTGATATGAATATATCTCAGAAAGATATATTCACCAATAAGAGCTTCAGCCTCGTGCTGGGAGAAATTAGAACGGTGGGTAACTTGAGTCGGAGACTCAAGTCTCGTGTTAGAGAACACAGAAACTTAGAGAGATTAGTAGGGAGAGATGACCTGAAAATTCCCTTTTGTCTTCTTAAGACTTTCAGATTTTGAATTCTGTTCAGGTAACCATTTAAGGTTGAGTGGGCAGGCCTTTATATAGAGGAGGACCTTTGGCATTTTGAATTTCTATCCATTAGACACATAAATCCACACGTTAGACTCATGGATTATATTGTCCAATCGTAGCCCATGCCTTAGGTTTCCTTTCTGTTCTGCCCAGCTGCGTCAATGTACTATACACTAACTTTATGTCAGACTTCTTTTCAGCTCGAGGAATTCCAGTTTGGGTAACCTCGTACTGACTTAGGCATATATGAATGCCTGAGTCTGACTGAGGCTCTTATACTTGTAGGGATTTCATGGCGAACTGAATCACCAAATCTAAATAAGTCGGGTCGTTTATGGAATTTGAGAACAATAAACAAACGATAAACCCTAGCATGCTCCTACAAATTTAATGTAGTGGATTCGAGTTTGCCTTAACTCCATAGTGTCAGATATGATCTTTCGCGTTTGAATTCCAATCCCTTGATTCAACCACACGAATTAATTAAATCTACGGAATGAGTGATAAGTTCGTATTTTCACTAACTTATCAATAAAGTTCTTGAGTGTTTTAGTGTTTTTAGAGCATTTTATTTACTTTTGCATGCATGATAGGGTTATCGCACGTGAAATGTTTGTGATGGTGTATTTTGCAGGTTTTAGGGTGAACACTGGCTAAGGAAAGGAAGATGCTCGGGTGGAAGCCTCAGCTTCGATCGACGCAGACCCACGTCTATCGAAGTCGACGGCAAGGATCGATCGAAGATGGAGGTTCAAGCTGGATCGATATGCAGCTTTCACCTCGATCGACACACACTCGAAGATTTTGCAGCGATCGAAGGAAGGATCGATCCATGTTTTTCACCTCGATCGACGGGAAGGCACGTCGATCGACGTCGACCTTTATTTGGCAAATTTTCTTACGATTTAAGATATATCTGTATCTTATTTCCTAGGCCTGATAGGATACATCCAATATAATTATAAATAGCCCTATAGAGTCGAATTTTAAAGTGTGTTAGATTTTATTTCATTCGAGAGAGCGACTACATCAGCAAATTCATATTTAATTTGTATTTGCATTTGAAGTTACATCCGGGAACTGTGGCAACAACTCAATTCTGTTCGAAGTTCAAGTTTTATTTATGCAAGACTATTTTCAGGTTTTATCTTTTTATGTTAATTCCTATCACGTCTATGTGTAACTAAATTCTAAATAGATTCTAGGGTTTCGAATATTATGCCTATGTGTATGTTGAATTAGATTAATCACCTTTCTAATTCGTCGTTTATGAAAACTAGGATTAATTACAATCTTAAATTACTGGCCATAATTTAGGGTTAGTTTAGTTGGAATTTAGAGACTAAAAAAGTAATGGATTTCAATGGAACATGGTTTTCATAATATAAATTGTTTTTCTTGTCTGAAAAGAGGGAATGAATTTGTAGGAATAAATCTATAGAACAAATAGAGCTAGTTATATTTTCTCGAGACTGAAAAGGTAGAGATAATTAATTAATCAACTTTGTAAATTGTCCTCAACAGAAATTCATAATATCTTTCTGATGTTCCACTACGAAGAATAATTAAATTTGGCAATTAATTAATTCATAAATACATATATGACATAATAGGTAGAAAACCCTAGGATCTATGTTTTCATATTCGATTTCAAAACCTTTTTCATGATTTACTGCTTTACTTTAGTTTTTAAAATTCAACCATAATATGTGTTTTCTATTTCCTAAACAATGTTTCGAAAACTCTTGATTTGATAGTTAGGGTTTCTTCGTTACTTCGCTCCTCTGGAATTCGATAATTTATTTCATCACTATATTATTAGCTTAGCTAAATCTCTAACAAAATAATTTAGCGATCAAATTTTGGCGTCGTTGCCGGGGAGTGAATAGACTAAGCCTTACTAATAATTCTGTTCTTGGAAAATTGATTTAGGCTGTAAATTTTGCAAAATTCAATTTAGTTCGTTTTTTTTCGAGTTTTTGTCTCGACTTTGACCGATCCTGATCCACGTCAGTCGATGTGAATATTTTATTCGCGTCGGTCAAAGTGTAATCGCGTCGATCGAAATCAACCGGTTTAAACGTCATTTTCTTTTTCATTTTTGTTTTTCTTTTCAATTTTAACCTCACTACCTCCTTTGTTGTACAGGTTGTGTATGATTACAAGAGCCAAGGGCAAGGAACTGGTAGAGTACGATCCAGAAATTGATGCTACCTGCCGAAAGAACCGCAGAAAGAATCAGGAACAAGGAAGCTCAAGTAATCAACCAATGGCTGAAAATGTGACACCACCAGTGGAACCACTGCCTCCACCGCAATTAACTCTGGAGGAACAAGCTGAACTTGTTCGAGAAGTTCAAGCTATGAAAGCACAACTGCAGCAGCTGAACCTTGAGAGGAACAATCAGAATAATCGGAATCTTCGCCGCTACCCACTTTTTGAAGATGATCCTGAAGAAGAAGAAGAGGAGCCATTGGAAGAACCTGTTGACGATGAAGATGAGGACGAGGATGCCATTCAAAAGAGGTATTGTCCTCGATTTAAGGAGATAGACTTCAGGATTGGCATTAACGCCAATAACTTCGAGTTGAAGTCCGGATTGATACAGATGGTGCAACAAAATCAATTCAGTGGGAGAGCTACTGAGGATCCATATGCGCATCTTGACAAGTTCCTAATGCTATGCAACACTGTCAAGATCAATGGGGTTAGTAAGAATGTTATCCGAATGCGTCTGTTCACATTCTGCCGAGGTGAAAAGGTTGCGGGAAGATTTTGCTGCACTGAAAGCGGAGCAGACAGTTGCTGTAGTGGAGCCAGTACAGGCTCCAGTTGAGGGGGATTGTGCAGACGTAAACTTTGTCCAAAGGGTGGTTACCAAAATAACTACCGCGAAGGATATCAGTAGAATAATCAGCCCTACAACTACAACCACGCAAGGAACCACCCTAGGTTTTCCTATGCGAACCCTCAGGCCGCGGAGCAGCCACACCTGGATTTGCAGTGCAAGATGGAGCAGTGGTGGAGAAGAAGAAGCCAAATCTCGAGGAGATTTTGGCTAAGTTTATGCAGGGGTCCACTGAAAAAGTGGGCAAGCTGGAGCAAGACATCTCAGGGGTGAATACTAAAGTAGACCGTATGGAGAAACACATGCATATTATAGAAACGCAGGCCATTCAGATCGCCAATGCCCTAGGAGCCCAGTATAAGCCCGGACAGCTGCCGAGCAACACACAAGTCAACCCCAAGAACCAAAGGAATTCAGTTAATGCAACCACACTGAGAGGGGGGAAGTCCTACGATGGGCCTAAACATCCAGAAGCAAACCCACCGGAGACCGAAGGGAGCAGATAGGAAGAAGAAGTCACAGATTTGCCCTCAACTTTGATCGATGCCGAGCACGTCGATCGAAGTCAAGGCTCAGCCATGACCAATACACAAGACCCAGTGTAGATCGATGCAGGCCATATCGGTCAAAGTCGATGCCAGTGCCACCTCCAAAAAAGTCGTCGATGCCGTTTCCTCAGCGGTTCGCCAAGACCAAGATACATGAGAGGTATGCACGCTTCCTGGAGAATATGAAAAAGGTGCACATCAACATTCCCTTGGTTGAAGCACTGCAGGAGATGCCCAATTACATCAAGTTTTTGAAAGACATGGTCTCTCAGAAATGGCCCTTCCTGGAGCACGAGACGGTAAATCTTTTTTAGGAATGCGAGAAGTAATTCAGAAGAAGATGCCACTGAAGAGAGAGGACCCGGGATCCTTCACTATCTCCTGCATCATCGGAGGGGAGACCTTTGGAAAGGTCTTTTGTGATTCCGGAGCATCCATCAACCTGATGTTGCTTTCTATCTTCAAGAGATTGGCCATTACAAGCATCAAACCGACCACCATTTCACTATAGATGGCCGATCATTCTGTCTCCTACCCGAGGGGAATTGTAGAGGATGTGCTCGTGAAAGTCAAGGACTTTATCATCCCAACTGACTTTGTGGTCCTAGACATGGAAGAGGACCACAATATCCCACTGATTCTTGGGAGGCCTTTCTGAAGACTGGGGGAGCCCTGATTGACATCCGAGATGGGAAACTAACGTTTTGCGTCAATGACGAATCAGTCACCTTCTCCATCTACAAGTTGATGCAGAAACACAACGACGGGAGCTACCAGGAGGAATGCCACATGATAAACTGCTACGATCCGGTGATCTCCTCTCCATTTTCTTCTCTTAAATCTAACCAAGATTTTCTAGAGAATTGTTTAATGCACTCTTTGTTTTTTTTATAGATTTGGATGCAACTGAAGATGAGCTTGTGGACGTGGTGATGGAGCTGGACATGTGAGAAGAAGTGTCGAAGGCATTGGAAGACAAAAGGGAGAAGTTGCCACCCTGATATCGCCAAAAAGCCAAAGGAAAGCGAGGGATGGCTTTGAATTCGATCGATGCTCGTAGAGCATCGATCGATTCACATAAATCTTCTGCGTTGATGGACGCAGCTTCGACGTCGATCGAAGTGCACCATGAGGTCGACATGCACAGAATTTTGATCGGGGCAGCGAGACATGGAAAAGGGGGTTCTTCGAAAGTACTTGCATCCATCGACGTCGACTCAGCGTCAATCGAAATCAAGGAAAAATCGGCAAATCCTAACTCTGATCCGCCTGTTGATAGCATGTTTTGCAACACGCTAAAACTGCACGTGTACAGACCAATGCAGAGGCAAGTAATAAATTATCGATCTCAAGGATTGCAGGCTCGAAATATAACAAAGCACTAAAACGTAGACATGTTACTACTATCTAGACACATCGGTAAAGGAGTTTGATTTATCTATGCTAGTCAATATTGAAAGACAATAATTAAAAGACAAGTAAAAGAAAAGGTTTTAGAAAAATATGGAGAAAATAGGATTCCAGGGCAATCCACTATGATAAATAATTATGCAAACAGTTTACTTAAACCAATTCCAATTTAATTTCCAAACACATGGGTTAATCACGAATATGTTATCAGGCGATTCTTTTGAACTCTAAACCATAACATGGAAATAAAAATCCTAATGACTCCTCTCGGACGCATAGAAGGAATTCTACTCTTGATTAAAACCTAAGATTTTAAAACCCTTTAATAACTCGAATTCCTCTCGGACATTCAATTTATCAAATCTAATTATCCTGCAACTTATTGATAAACCTAGACTTCTCAGTTCAAGAAATACCAATCAAATCACCATCAATGGCCAATATCAAGCAATTAATTTAAAACTCAGGACAATCAAAATGCACATGGAAAAGGAAAATCAAATTAAATAAACATCTACATAAAATTCTCAAGTTTCAAAACCTTAGAATCCAAAATGGATTTAGCCAATCATGCTAAATTCCACAAAACAGAGAAATAAAGAGTATGAAAACACAGAAAACATGAAACCAAAAACCCAAGTATCTTGAATCTTCAGCTTTGTGCCTTTGAATTCTGCTCTCTTCTCTCTCTCTGGCGATGAACGATTGAAAAATAATGAGGAAGGGAACCTTTTTTAGTCTTGGGAGCCTCTATTTATACTTATCTTGTTCAAACCCAAAAAGATATGGGATTTGGATCAATTTTCGCCCAAAAAGTCATGATCGGCGATCCGTAAGACGTCGATGGCGACCGCCGAGCGTGTGCTCGGGTCGCCATCCATGTGCCGCGCAAAAAACCTGATTTTTACACGATCGGCGACCGAAACGCATGAACGGCGATCGCCATTCATGCAGTTTGGTCGCCATTCATGCGCCGAAGGGAAAAATTGGAATTTACGGGATCGGCGGCCCATAAGCATAATCGGCGACCGCCGTTCAAGTATTTTGGGTCATCGTTCACATCGCGACTGGAATTTGAAACTTTTTCGTCGATCTCTTCTCACTTTTTCATCTTCCTGGTGCAACGACACATCAACTAACTTCATGGTGCTCGATCATATCTTGTAAACAACTCAATTGTGCGTGAAATCTGCTTAAACAACCAGAAAGAAACCCAAACGTAATAATTCTTTAAAGAATATGACTAACGCATGAGAATATCACGTAATGATCTAATCTAAGGTCAAAAGTGAGCAGATTCACATCAGTAAAATGCACAAAATGAGTGTTTATCAACCCTCCAAACTTAAACTATTGTTCGTCCTCGAACAATGAGGAAAACAATTAAAAGAAAAAGATAAACACGAGGGGTGCATTAATTGATCATTATTTGTTTTAGACACAAAAGAGTTTGTGATTCCCACACCAACACTGAAATAATCATTAATTCAATGCAAACCAAGCAGTTTCAATCTTGACCTCTAGAAGTCTGCTTCTCACAAGATAGTGTATCACTCATATTTCGCTCTAATGGTAAGAAAGGCTAGCGTATACTCTCAAATTGTCAACTGTACACTTTCCCTACCATAGGCTTGCTCATTGTCTAAACTCTCTACTGACTTTGGGAATGTTAGAACAAAGATAAAAAAGGTCTTTATTTTAGGTTCTAATGCAGGCACATTGGTGAAAGGTATGGAATATTTTGGCTAAGTGACTGGATATATTCATCTTTATAACTTCATTCACACAACTAACTCCTCATCACATACCACTTTATTGACTGTCTGACTTATACAATATACCACAACTCAACTGAAAAACTATGCATCCCATAAGTACAATTCAATATGATTCAAACTCAACAATGACATTGTGCACACTTTGTGCATTTTTAAACTCAACAATGACATTATGCACACTTTGTGCATTTGTTTTATTGGATTATTCACGACCCTTTTTCTATATATATCTAGAATAGAGTACAACTCTATTGTCCACCACAAGGTTTCTAGACAATGTATTACCACAAAACTATTTAATCTCACCACCTATCATCAACAGATACCCATATAACTCCATCCACACCTCCTATCATCCGGTTTAGAAAGAAAAGGCAATTAGGCTCAACTGGTTTAGCAAAGGAGAATGTAGTGGGTTAGTGTTTGGGTTTAATGAGGCTACTAAAATGATGGCCTAAGATCATATCTAAGTCCTTGACATTCCTACTGCAGTTTTGAGACAGAAACCCGAGCAAGTTTTAGAGGTACAGTGCATAGTGACATTCTCTCAATCAACCGAATCACAGGCTCAAATTCTCACAGGCTATAAGCATGTCCTAGAAGCCACAAATCAATTTTGTAATAGTCTTCACCTCATCAATTCATGTGCAAATAATCAGTACAGGTTTCACGAGAAAGAAAACATTGTCATCATGAACTTGATAAATAATGCAGATAATACGACCCAAACCATTTCAATCCCATTACAATATCATTAGATAATAGAGCTTCCAAATACCGACCCAACTCAACTAAACTAAAGCAAATAACGAAAAGTAAATAACATAATCAAATACTGGTTCACAAATTAGTACATCAAATGCAGTCTGAAATAAAATACAGGTAGGAGCAGTTAGAGATACATGAAAAGATAAAGAAAAGAAGAAACACACATCGCCCGATCACATCCCCCTCCCCCAAACTTATTCGATACAAAGGGAAAGAATAAGTTTGTGGGGAAAAATCACGGAGACGTGTGGAAACCTCGATGTAATCTCACTGCGGTGGTGGCCAGTACTGTGGAAAACGGGCCATGAACTGGCGCATCTGACCTTCGGCTTCTTGCTGGCGTCGACACTGCTCCCGCTCCTGGTCAAAATGACGTTGATGTGCCGCCAACTGCTCCCGCTGCTGATCCTCAAAGGATCTCTGGGCTGTCCAGTCCTGCCGCTGCTCCTCCTCAAAAGAACGGCGCTCGGTAGCATAAGTAGTCTAAGCTGCAGCTAACGCCTGGAGCTGAGCGTTCCAGTCTCCCCATTGCTGCTCCAAGCGGCTCAATCGGTCCTCGAACGCCACACGATGTGTGCGACACTCGTAGAAAGTGGAGGCCTCCCTTAGGGTTGACTGGAAGAACCTGCTTGAGTATGGGTCGGGGGTGGCTGCTCCAAGAGAAGTGGCTGGCCGGAGCTCTGTCCTCGCTCGCCCCCCTGCAGTCGATTGCCTCTCCACTCTCTGTCCTCTCCGTCCGTTCGGTGAGGCCCATGCTCGGCCTCTGCAGCTTGGATGGCCTGAGTGTGGGCTAGTGTGTCCAAGCGCCAGTTTGTGCGGAAACGTTGAATCCCTACATTAGTTAGCTCGGGATTTGGCAGAGGAAAGTGCATCTTGTTCCGCTGTCGGAAGTAGAAAGGAGGGTGGCTTGTGGTGATGAGTCGGAGGTCGGCTAACCGATCCAAGTTCACGAGTACCTGAGGCTCGGCACGCATCCGGACTGTAGAAATCCCCAAAGAGTGTATGATGTGGGTCCAGAGACCCCCTATGCAGATGATGATGGGTTTTGTATACTGAAAGCATTTATTACAATGAGTATACAACGGTTTATTTCTCCTATCTGTTAACAATCTTACATGTATGAACGATGGTATCCTCTTGTCTCACCGATAGGGACGATCATACAGCGTGTTGTAGATCGCAGAAGACAGTATGATCACTTGACCTAGTGAGACATAAACCTGATCACAGCCGAGACAACGTATGAGGATACGTCTGTCCGGATGGCTGCGACATTGTCGGAATAAGTAGTCTGTCTTGGTTACTTGACATGCTGGTACGCAAAGGTGGCGTATTGATGGACCGCAGTAAGATGTACTCGTCTGTCTGACATCAGCAAATACAAGATCTCGTTATATTGATTGAGTCCAAACCCTAACGAAGGTTCAGGGATTTGCACGGGTTGATTGTTGCTTTGACTTGCCATGGTGGAGAGCCTAAGTAACGTGCTCGTATATCCGCATCTTGGGTAACAGCAGTTCGTGTAGTACTGCCTGAGACTGAACTTAGGTAACCATATCCGAGTAATAGGATGGGGATATTCCCTGAGGAGCTCAATAACATTCATCGTGCCAAAGTCCTGCAGGCTGATTAAGTTCAGGCATGAGTGATAAGGTTTGAGTGGTACTACTCAGGAATTATAAGATATTAATTAATTGTAGTTAGAGCTTGTCAGAGGCTCCGATTAATTAATGGATGTCCGGTAACCTTAAATATGGGGATTTTCAATTAATGCAACCCGTTCTCATAACGTGGTAATAAAGGGGTAGGTCAGTATTAATTCTGTGGTGAAAAAGAATTAATATTAATTAATTAATTGTGTCTTGGGTTGTGGACATGGGAATTAATTAATTATAGGCCCACTTTATTATTTGCATTAGGTCCCAGGACTGGCCCAATTAAATATGTTGAATTGAGCCCAAAATGGCCCATTAGGGTTTCCAACCCTAGGTCTATAAATAGACAGCTCTCTCTCATAAGTTAAAAGACAGTTGAAACACACTAAACCTAGAGAGAGAGGGAGGCGCCGATTTTGGGAGTGAAAGGAGGAGAATTTCGATTCTGGTCCTGCTCAGAATACAGATCTACGGAGTCCTCACCAGTAGTAGATCTGAACAGCATTGTGACACAGCCCTGAAGATCTAATCTGGAAAACAGATTTTCTTTCTTCCTTTTCTTTCTGTTTTGATTTTTTCTAAGAAATTAGGTCTCTAATTTCTGTTTCCGCAGATTAAATCGGATCGCGTGGTTGAATTGAGATTTAGAATTCAAACGCGAAAGATCAGTTCAGACTCGACGGAGTTACGGTAAACCCTAAATCCACAATTCTTGTATTAAATTCATAGGAGCATGCTAGGGTCTTAAGAATTTTAATTATGAGCAATATCCATAGATCGATCCGGTTCAGTTTGGTTTTGGTGATTCGGTTCACGGAAAAACCCTACAATTGGTATCAGAGCCAGGTTTCTGATTTATGGCTCTGTTGTTCATAATTAAATTCGATATGCATGTATGAATTTATTGTTTTGTGGATGTTTGGTTTTTGTTCCTCGTGGCAACCCGTTGATTCAGCCCGCGGTGGTTTATCCGTGTAGGGCTGAATTGTTTTGTAAAATCACGAGAAAATCCGTGATTAGTGTAGATTTGAAAAATTGTAATTAGATTAGTTTTTCTGTAATTTTTCAAATTATGTAATTGGACGGGTCGAGGACGAAGAACAAAGATGGAGCCGACGAAGGGCCGATGGAGACGACGGCGCGCGCGAGGAAGGCGCGCGGGCGCGGCAGCAGGCACGGGGCGCGCGCGCGGCGCTGGCCGGAGGCCGGCCTGGCGGTAGTCGGCGGTCGGCTTCGGCTGTCGTCGGCTGCTGCTATCCCGTCACGGTGGCTTGTGTTTTTGTGGTTTGTGCAATCCTGTGTAAACCCTAGGGTTTGCATTAGGGTTACGGCAAATCATCAGATCAAAAAGGCCTAAAAATCCAAAAAGATTTGGTGTATCCAGATTTGAAGGCTCTTGAAGATTTGGAAGATTTGAAAAGATTTGGATTTATCCAAATTAATTCAAAAATTCAAATTTGTAATAGATAGATATTATTTTCTATTTTTGGGGCCACGAGGAATTTTTATTTGCCTTAATTGTCCTCGTATGATATGTGATTTATTTATGTGCGCAATTTAAGCATGTGTTGATAATAGGAAAAGCATGATTTATCGCTTTTATTATTTACAGCTTTTCAAGCATGCTTATGTGATTAATTTCTTTTGTTGGATTATATTTTGGGAATTTTTGGGCTTGTTTAATTACATGCAAAAATTTGGAAAATATAATAACAAGGAAATTATGTGTGCGCATAAAGAAACCTTTTAAAGGAAAAATACTAAGCAGATTTTTTAATTAAAATCAATAGACCTCCACAAAGCGGTCCTAGGCTGTAAGTGTATCTCTCGTTCTAGTAAACGTCTACGAGTGTAGCTTGCTAGTTCCCAGAGGTGCATGGGTACGGTTATTGGGATTTCTAGACAAACAATTTAAATCATGTGAATAGTGGGAGGGCTTTGCGTAAACGTCTACGAGTGTAGCTTGCGTAGACCTATTTCACAAGTATTCTAGGATTGATTTAAATTATAGATAACAAAAGCTTTAAGGGCTGTGCGGTATGGTTACGTGCCATGCTAAACTGTCTCTTTTGGTCGGAGTTAAATTTGTGGTTAATTGCTTAGAAGCATCTTAGAATATAATGCAAGAATTGCATCCCTGTTCTTGAGAGATGGCTTGGTCTAAGGTTTTCACTTATTATTAATTTCTAGTGTCAAAAGCTTCCTGACATGGTAGTGAAATTAAATGGATTGGGGCTTAAAACCCGCAGTTCTGGTTGAGGGTGACATCGTAAACGTCTACGAGTGTAGCTTGCGGTGGGAACTCTTGGGCAATTAGTGGAAAACATTTGTATTTGATTTATTAAAAGGTTTTCAATGCATTTATTTTCGAAGTTCAACATGTATGTTCTTATTTAAGATTCTTTATTATTTTGGATATGTCTATGTCTAGTGTTATCAATATTCTCGCACAAAATTCTCTAACTGGTCCAAACTTTCTGGAATGGAAACGAACCTTGAATACATCCTGATTGCGGAAAGAACACATGTTCGTTCTACAAGTACTTTGTCCTATAAGTGCCTACTACTGAATCCTCGCAAGAGGAAGTAGACTATTACAACGAGTGAGAGAGCACGTAGTTTCCATGATTCACCTCATAGATGAGCTAAATGTGCACAGTGGAGGTATCGACACTGAGGCTAAGGTCGATATCATACTGAACTCTCTACCCAAATCCTTTGAGAGTTTCATATTGATTGTTGTCATGAACAAGAAGGAGTATACTCTTAACGAGTTGCTCAATGACTTGATGGCAGCGGAATCGGTTATGAATCTTTAGAAGGTTGCCTTAGCTACTTCTGGTAATCACTCTGTTGTATCGAAAGGTATGAAGCCGAAAAGAGCGATTAAGAAGAAGGCTGGGAAGGTAACTGCGAAGGACATGGGAGCTGTTAATAAACCTATGGGGAAACTTCGAAGGACAAGTGTTTTCAGGTGTGGTAAGAAAGGACATAGGAGGAAAGATTGTCAGGCCCACAAGGCCAGACAGGGTATGCCATTTGCATGTATAACTGAAGCATGATTAGAGTGCGGCGTTGCTCTTTCAAGAGCTGTACGCGTTCACTTGTTGATCATGTTGTTATACTTTGCAGGGGACCGTGCCGACAAGGCTGGTGAGTGATGGCAAGAAGATACCAAACTGGATGAAGGCAACGTTTTATGACGGAGCTTCATGGAGTTTTCTTTTCCTTATGTTTTGATTAAAGTACATTTGAGAATTTATTTGTGGGCCGTGGTTTATCAGCAGGACAAATTTCATCAACTTTTATGGATATTTGTTATTTATGATTTTATCATTGGTAATAACAATGTTATCCATTATGGTATGTTGATTTACAATCTCTATGTTGCTTTGATCAAATCTGTCCTTAAGTATTGCATGTAATTCATCCGTAATTGATAATCCTAGGAAGAGAAAACTTACTTCTTCTGATGAGGATCTTACATATCTCTGGCACTTGAGACTGGGTCACATCAGCTTTAAGCGAATTCAAAGACTTGCAGATGACGGTACATTGGACCTAGTTCGGGCTGTACCTTATCAAGTCTGCGAATCCTGCATCGAGGGCAAGATGTCAACTAGGCCCTTCAAGGCTAGTCAGTCTCGAGCAGAGGAAGTGTTGGAATTGATCCATTCTGACTTATGTGGACCGATGTCCATGCAGGCTCGTGGAGGGTACGAGTACTTTGTCACTTTCATTGACGACTACTCAAGGTACAGATACGTTTACCTGCTTCACTACAAGTCTGAATGCTTTGAAAAATTCAAAGAATTCAAGGCTGAAGTAGAAAAGAATGTCGGGAAAACTATCAAGTCACTGCGATCTGACCGCAGTGGCGAATACCTCGGTAAGGAGTTCCTGCAATATTTGTCAGAAAATGGGATTACATCCCAGTGGACTGCACCGGGTACTCCCCAGCAAAACAGTGTAGCTGAAAGAAGAAATATGACTCTTCTAGAGATGGTAAGATCAATGATGTATTATGCAAACTTACCAATTTTGTTTTGGGGTTACGCATTAGAAACAGCAGCTTACGTGCTTAATGTGGTGCCTTCTAAATCAGTTCCCAAGACACCTTCTGAGCACTTCCTTGGTCGCAAACCTAGTTTGTGCAAGTTTAGAGTATGGGGTTGTCCGGCACACGTACTGTCGAAGGAACCTGATAAGTTAGAAAGCATGTCAAAAGTAATGATGTTCATAGGGTATCCCAGGCAAACGAAAGGTGGTTACTTTTACTGTCCTGAGAGTCATAGAGTCGTTGTTAGCACCAATGCTAGATTCTTGGAGGACGAGTATGTGAGTAATCACAAGTCAAGGAGTGATATCGTTCTTCAAGAAATTGAGAACGAGAATGCAATTCCAAGGGAAGGGGAACGTGTAGATGTGGGTGCTCCTGTGAGAGGTACAGCACCACAGACACGTTCTTCAGTGCAAGGTGCAGGACCACAAGTCACTGAACCTACTACTGACACGGTACCGATGCCTCGTCGTAGTGGGAGAGTTATTTTCCAGCCGAAAAGGTACATGTTCGTGGGTGATTCTTCGGACTTAAGCCCGGAAGACGGACATGAGGACTCTGACCCACTGACTTACGAAGAGGCAGTGCAGGACAAGGATGTTGCCAAATGGCGTGTCGCCGTAGATTCTGAAATTGAATCCATAACTGCTATGGATGTATACCAGAAAACTGATTTGCCGGATGGCTTTAGGGTCATAGGGTGGGAATGGGTATACAAAAGAAAGAAAGGGGCGGATGGAAAGATCACGACTTTTAAAGCCAGACTGGTGGCAAAGGGTTATAGTCAGAAAGAGGGCATTGACTATGACGAAACCTTTTCACCCATAGCCATGCTCAAATCCATCCGGATACTCCTTGCCATAGCTGCGCATATGGACCTCGAGATCTGGCAGATGGATATCAAAACCGCTTTTCTAAACGGTTACCTTGAAGAAGGTAGGGACATCTACATGCAGCAACCCGAGGGTTACATAAGCAAGGGCGAAGAACATCTTGTCTGGAAGCTTAGGAAGTCCTTGTATGGACTTAAGCAGGCTTCAAGGTCGTGGAACTTACGTTTCAACGATGTGATTAAATCCTATGGATTTGCACAGTTGGAAAACGAAAGTTGTGTTTACCGAGATCGTAAGAGAAGAATGTTGAGCTTATCCCAGGCATCCTATGTGGATACTGTGATAGCCCGGTTCAGCATGCAACTCGCCAAGAAATGCTTGCTACCTTTCAGACATGGCGTTCGTCTTTCTGGTGGGCAGTGTCCTCAGACACAGCGGGAGAAAGACGAGATGAGTCTTGTACCATACGCTTCGGCGGTGGGTACTCTCATGTATGCAATGCTGTGTACCAGGCCAAATATCTGTTATGCCGTTGGCATGGTAGCAAGATATCAGTCTAACCCTGGACAGACGCACTGGACTGCTGTAAAGCATATCCTCAAGTATTTGAAAAGAACTAGGAATTTCTGCCTAGTTTATCAAAGTGAGGATTTGTGCCCTGTGGGTTATACAGACTCGGATTTCCAAGGGGATCAGGATGAGAAGAAATCGACCTTAGGATATGTGTTTACCCTGGGAGGTGGAGCTATATCTTGGAGGAGCTCAAAGCAGAAATGCATTGCTGACTCCACCATGGAGGCGGAATATGTCGTCGCCTCCGACGCCTCGAAAGAGGGGGTGTGGCTCCGGAACTACCTTTTAGAGTTGGGCGTGATCCCGAGTTTGCCGAGGAGTATCACAATTTATTGTGATAACTCTGGTGCAGTGGAAAACTCAAAGGAACCGCGGTCTTACAGGGCAAGCAAACACATAGAGAGAAAGTACCATATCATACGAGAAATCGTATCGAGGGGCGATGTGCTGATTAAGAAGATTGACACTGCTGACAATCTTGCTGATCCATTTACAAAGAGCTTGCCGCAGAAAGTTTATGAAAGACATATTTGTGAGCTGGGTCTGAGGTGGATGCCGACCACTGATAGTGGTTAAAGTGACAACAGACCAGATAGACGGACTGTATACTCTGTAATAGCTTAGTTATGCTTTGAGTATAAGTGGGAGATTGATGGGTTTTGTATACTGAAAGCATTTATTACAATGAGTATACAACGGTTTATTTCTCCTATCTGTTAACAATCTTACATGTATGAACGATGGTATCCTCTTGTCTCACCGATAGGGACGATCATACGGCATGTTGTATATCGCAGAAGATAGTATGATCACTTGACCTAGTGAGACATAAACCTGATCACAGCCGAGACAACGTATGAGGATACGTCTGTCCGGATGGCTGTGGCATTGTCGGAATAAGTAGTCTGTCTTGGTTACTTGACATGTTGGTACGCAGAGGTGGCGTATTGATGGACCGCAGTGAGATGTACTCGTCTGTCTGACATCAGCGAATACAAGATCTCGTTATATTGATTGAGTCCAAACCCTAACGAAGGTTCAGGGATTTGCACGGGTTGACTGTTGCTTTGACTTGCCATGGTGGAGAGCCTAAGTAACGTGCTCGTATATCCGCATCTTGGGTAACAGCAGTTCGTGTAGTACCGCCTGAGACTGAACTTAGGTAACCATGTCCGAGTAATAGGATGGGGACATTCCCTGAGGAGCTCAATAACATTCATCGTGCCAAAGTCCTGCAGGCTGATTAAGTTCAGGCACGAGTGATAAGGTTTGAGTGGTACTACTCAGGAATTATAAGATATTAATTAATTGTAGTTAGAGCTTGTCAGAGGCTCCGATTAATTAATGGATGTTCGGTAACCTTAAATATGGGGATTCTCAATTAATGCAACCCGTTCTCATAACGTGGTAATAAAGGGGTAGGTCAGTATTAATTTTGTGGTGAAAAAGAATTAATATTAATTAATTAATTGTGTCCTGGGTTGTGGACATGGGAATTAATTAATTATAGGCCCACTTTATTATTTGCATTAGGTCCCAGGACTGGCCCAATTAAATATGCTGAATTGAGCCCAAAATGGCCCATTAGGGTTTCCAACCCTAGGTCTATAAATAGACAGCTCTCTCTCATAAGTTAAAAGACAGTTGAAACACACTAAACCTAGAGAGAGAGGGAGGCGCCGATTTTGGGAGTGAAAGGAGGAGAATTTTGATTCTGGTCCTGCTCAGAATACAGATCTACGGAGTCCTCACCCGTAGTAGATCTGAACAGCATTGGGACACAGCCCTGAATATCTAATCTAGAGAATAGCTTTTGTTTCTTACTTTTCTTTCTGTTTCGATTTTTTCTAATAAATTAGGTCTCTAATTTCTGTTTCCGCAGATTAAATCGGATCGCGTGGTTGAATTGAGATTTGGAATTCAAACGCGAAAGATCGGTTCAGACTCGACGGAGTTACGGTAAACCCTAAATTCACAATTCTTCGTATTAAATTCATAGGAGCATGCTAGGGTCTTGAGAATTTTAATTATGAGCAATATCCATAAATCGATCCGGTTCAGTTTGGTTTTGGTGATTCGGTTCACTGAAAAACCCTACAGATGACTCCCCGTTCGGCGGATGCGACTCGCCGAGATTGCTGTAGAAAGGTCATAGCAAAGTTCAGCTTCTGCTGGTGCAGCATAGCATACATGACCAAGAGCTCGGATTCCCTAACAGAGCCATTGTCTTTCCGAGCAAAAAGTGTATGCTCCAGGATGCGCTGAATAACCTTCAGTATAGGGTTGCGGATCTGGGTGGCTTTGGATGTCCCCGACACCCAATTGCTGTCCTCTGGAAGGGTAAGCTGAGGCCAAAAGACCGCAACATTGAATCCTTGAGTCCGTAAATAGTCGCCCAGATTAGGGACCCCAAATGCACGGTTGACTTCTTTGACCGAGAGGGTCCTTTCCTCGTTCATTGCCCGGAACTGAACCCCATTCGATGTAGTCCTATCAGTTGTGGTGACCCGAAGCGAGCTGAGTACTTCATAGGCGATTCTTTTGTGAGTGAGGGCCGAGATAGCGAGAATGGGTCCCACCCAATGTTTTTGAACAACTCCAAGACACCATCATATAATCCAAGCATCTGAAAGGCTTCGGTGTCGAAGTAACGGGTGCTTTCAATTCCCCGTTTGACCAACCGCTCAAAATTCCCCGCATAGTCTCCCCCACCAAAGTCAATCCCCATAGATTCCAGGGTAGGCGGGGGGGGGGGGCTTAATTGCTTGGCGTCTCGGAGGCATGTCTATCTATCTGCACTTAAGAAAAACTATAATCAGAACCAATCGACATGACAACAACGAAGAACGAACAAAACAAGTAAACTAATTTCCCTCGAGTAAGCTCAACTAAATTCACTTTCCTAAACTCGAATTAGCAATTCCCACCATCTACAACTCCAATATAAAAAACCATAACCACCAAACTCAATCAAGAGTGAGCATGTAAATGAAACCTAGATCTAAACGAAATCAATAACAACAGAATTAAATGAATGCAACGAAAAACAATCATGAGCCCAAGATAGCAAGAGAACAAGCAATTTCACTAGATGTAACAACGTAGATCTCCATATGCAACAACTCCAAACTCAAGGTCCTAAACTAAATATAATTCAAACCCACAATTCAACTCTTAAGCCTTAGTAATGCTAAAATAACGAACAATAATCATAAATATGCCAAACATGATATGAAGAACTCAACTTAATATTCAACAACGAGAATTAGGACATGTAATCTAAAATTCACCTACATTATCAACTATGAGATAAAATAGGATGCACGAAATCAAAAGAGAGGGCTAGAGTACTACTTTACCTTGACTGTGAAGCACAATTAACCAAAAGATGAAAAAAAACCTAGAAATTGGGGCTTCCACGAATTTTGAACGAATTTGGAGAAATTAAACGGATGGAACTCTTCTAACTATGATGGGTAGGTAATGTGCAGAGCGATTTGAAGAGATTTTGTGTATTAGAGGAGGAATTTGAGAAATAAGAGGGGTGGAGTTCGTGGGTTTTTGAAGTCGGAAGGAGAAGAATTTGTAAAGTGAAGAGGAAAAAGGGGAAAATCGGCTTAAATCCTAAAATTACTCGATCGGCGACCCAGATTGCACGATCGGCGATTGCCATTCGTGCATCTCGGTTGCCGAGCATGTCACGTACGCTAAAAATGGTTTAATGCATGAACGGCGATCCGTTTACATGAACGGCTACCGCCATTCATGTAAATGGGTCGCCGTTTGACCCCCGAACTGAAATTTAGAATTTTACATGAATGGCGACCCAGCCAACATACTTGGCGACCGCCAAGTATGTTTTCGGGTCATTGTTCATGTCACGAACCTAAAAAAAAATTGACGAAGAAGCCGGCGACCAAAATTTCTCGTACGACGATCGCCGTTTACGTTCTCGGGTCGCCGTTTGTGTAAATTCCAGCGAAACTCCTTTGTTTTATCTCCTTTCCTGCACCCAATAAACTTAACAACCAAAAGTGAACGTACAATGTGGAAAATGGGGTAGAATGACTCGAAAAATGACCAAAACAAAGCAATAAAAGCAGATAAAAGTTGGGTTGCCTACCAACAAGCGCTTTATTTATCGTCTGTAACTAGACACAACAGTATATAACATAAGGGTCATCTAAACGTTACTCACGTACAAATGACACATACTCAGATTGGACATATGTATTGACTCTATGACCATTTACAGTAAATTTCATGCCATCAGACCCAAGTAAATCTAGGGTGCCATTAGAATTAACTTTTTGAATCAAATACGGGCCAGTCCATCTAGACTTAAGCTTACCAGGGAACAAACAGAGACGAGAATTAAATACAAGTACCTGGTGTGAAGTCGCGGCTATGAATGCGTTGATCATGGAATCTCTTGGCGCGCTCCTTGTATAGCCTAGAACTCTCGTATGCTTCAGTCCGGAACTCCTCCAGCTTAGTCAGTTGCAGACACCTTTGTTCAGCCGCAGTCTTCAGATCCCAGTTGATCTTCTTTACTGCCTAGTACGCTCTATGCTCCAATTCCACCGGTAGATGGCATGACTTCCCAAACACCAACTGGTACGGCGACGTACCAATGGGAGTCTTGAATGCAGTCCTATATGCCCATAGAGCATCATCCAACCGAGTAGCCCAATCCTTCCTGAAAATCACAGACTTTTCCAGGATCTGCTTAATTTCTCTGTTTGCCAGCTCAGCTTGCCCATTGGCCTGGGGTGGTATGGGGATGTAATTTTGTGATGAACTCTGTATTTTGCCAGCAGACTCCCCAGCCACTTGTTCTTGAAGTGTGACCCTCCATCACTCAGCAGTGCTCGAGGTGCCCCAAAACGAGTTAGGATGTTCTTTTGTAGAAACTTGAGCACCACCTTCGAGTCACTAGTCACAGTGGGGATAGCCTCAACCCACTGGGTCACATAATCCACAGCTAGAGGATGTATTGATATCCATGGGACTTAGGAAAGGGTCCCATGAAGTCAATGCCGCATACATCAAAAGGCTTAATCTCCAACATAAACTTCTGAGGCATCTCATCCTTCTTCGAGATGTTTCCCATCCTCTGGCATCTATCGCATCTGGCCACGAACTTCTGACAGTCGCGGTAAATAGTAGGCCAATAAAACCCGCTGGTGAGGATTTTTATGGCTATCCCGTTCGCCGCACAGTGGCCTCCGTATGGGACAAATGACAGTCCCCCATTATATGATCACGCTCTTGCATCCGATGCATCGCCTAATCACCATATCAGCACAGCGGCGGTAGAGGAATGGCTCATCCCAGTAATAAAACTTGCAGTCATGCAAGAACTTCCTCTTCTGATGTGAGGACAGATCAGGTGGTAGAACACCTGCAACCAGATAATTAACCAGATCCATATACCATGGACCTACCTCCTCAACGACGATAGCTGCTCGTCTAGAAATACCTCGGTGATCCGAATCCGGGGATCATCTCCTTCCACCGGATTCTCCAGCCTAGATAAGTGGTCCGCTACCACATTCTCACACCCCTTGCGGTCTTTGATTTTCATATCGAACTCCTGTAGCAACAAGATCCACCGGATTAGTCGCGGCTTTGCTTCCTTCTTCTCAAACAGATACCGGATCGAAGTATGATCCGTGTACACCACCGTCTTTGCCCCAACCAGATAAGCCCGAAACTTATCGAAAGCGAACACCACCGCCAGCAATTCTTTCTCAGTAGTTGTGTAATTGACCTGGGCTTCATCCAAGGTCTTGCTGGCATAATGTATAACCCTGAAGATCTTGTTCCTTGTCTGTCCCAGAGCAGCCCCAACTGCAGTATCGCTGGCATCGCACATCAGGACAAAGGGCTCTGACCAGTCCGGTGAGATAAGAACTGGAGCAGTAGTAAGGGCCAGCTTCAACTTCTCAAAAGCCTGCAAACATTGTTCATCAAAAACAAATTTTGCATCTTTCATAAGCAAAAAACTAAGAGGTTTTGATATTTTAGAAAACTCCCTGATAAACCTCCTGTAAAAGCCTGCATGACCTAGAAAGCTCCTCACCGACTTCTCATTAGTAGGAGGTGGCAGTTTTGATATCGCCACGATCTTAGCGCGATCCACCTCCAAACCTGCAGCAGAAACTTTGTGACCGAGGACAATGCCCTCTCGCACCATAAAATGGCACTTCTCCCAATTCAAAACCAAGTTAGTTTCTTGACAGCGCTGCAGGACAGTGATCAGGTTTTCCAAACAATTATCGAAAGAATGACCAAACACAGAAAAATCATCCATGAATACTTCCATAATATTCTCTACGAGTCCACTAAAGATATACATCATCATCTTTGAAAAGTAGCAGGAGCATTACATAATCCAAAAGACATCCGTCTATATGCAAAAATACCATAAGGACAAGTAAAGTTAGATTTATGTTGGTCCTCAGGGGCAATGACAATTTGGTTATATCCAGAATAACCATCTAAAAAGCAGTAAAATTCATACCCAGCCAACCTATCTAACATCTGATCAATAAAAGGGAGAGGAAAGTGGTCCTTACGAGTAGCACTGTTAAGTGCTCTGTAGTCGATGCACATCCTCCAGCCAGTAACCGGCCTATGCGCGATCTCATAGCCACTCTCGTCCTTGATGACAGTAGTACCTCCCTTTTTGGCCACCACTTGAGTGGGGCTTACCCACTCACTATCTGAAATGGCATAGATCATGTCGGCATCCAGTAGCTTCAGTACCTCTTTTCGCACAACTTCCTGCATGATAGGATTCAACCTTCGGCTGCACCTTAGGTTTGTATCCATCTTCTAGTAGTATCCTGTGCATAGAGATAGAAGGGCTAATACCCTTTATGTCAGATAACGACCACCCAATAGCAGATTGGTGGTCTCTCAAAACCCTCAATAATCTATCTAATTGACTAGAAGATAAGGTAGCAGATACAATTACCGGATAGGTGTCATTTTCCCCCAAATAGGCATACCTTAGATGATTCGGTAAAGGTTTCAGTTCCAGTACTGGTGGCTCTTTCTTTTCTTCCTGCCTCAGAGCCTTCTTGCGAGCTTCTTCTTCTTCCTCCTCGCTCCTTAACTTCAGAAAATGGGCGCTTTCCACCTTTGTTCTTCTCACATGCACCATCTGATGCTAGAACAGACTCTAACAGCTCATCACAGACATCATATAGCTCATCACAAGAATAAACAGAATTTTGTACCCCATAATCTAAAGAATCAGAAGAAATAATAGAAGAGTCAAAGGGATACAAAACCTGGACCATGTCGGACTCCTCAAAGGAGTCGTCGGAATCATGTCGCTCCATGGCCTTGTAGATGGAGAAGGTAATCTTCTCGTCGTTCACCCTCAAAGTAAGCTCTCCTTTCTTGACATCGATAAGAGCATCAGTAGTGTTGAGGAACGGCCTCCCAAGAATGAGTGGAATATTTCAGTCCTCTTCTATGTCTAGGACCACAAAGTCAGCTGGGAAGATAAATTCCCCAACCTTCACCAGCACATTCTCTACTACCCCTTTAGAGTAGTTCACTGACCTGTCAGCCATCTGAAGTTTGATGGTAGTCGGTTTAATGTCCCCGATTCTCAGCTTATTAAAAATAGAGAGGGGCATCAGATTGATGCTGGCCCCTGAATCGCACAACACCTTCTCAAAGGTCTGTCCCCCAATCACGCATGTGATAGAGAAACATCCTGAATCAGTTATTTTTACCGGCATTTTCTTCTGAATAATGGCGCTGCATTCTTCAAATAGATTCACCGTCTCGAATGCGCCGAATGGCTTCTTCTGGGTAACCATATCCTTTAGAAATTTCATGTACCCAGGAATCTCCTGCACAACTTCAATTAGAGGGAGGTTGATGTGGATCTTCTTCATGTGCTCCAGAAATCTCTTGTATCTCTCCTCCTTTTGCTTCTTAGCAAATCGATGTGGGAAAGGAATAGCGATGGGACCAGCTGGTTTGGGACTGTCTTCAGGACAAGTTCCCTTGCTCTTTTGAGTCTGTTCTTCTTCAAGAAGAACAGGAGCAGACTGTGCAACTTCAGGTTGCATAGGCGTATCAACGGGCATAGGTGGGCCCTCATAACCTTTACCACTGCGAGTGGTAATGGCATTGCAGTGGTCCTTCGGATTCACCACTGTATTGCTGGGGAACTGTCCAGGAGTGTGTTGATTGCCAATCACATAAGCAATCTGGGAGATCTGTGTATCCATCTGCTTCATGTGTTTCCCCATCTCCCCCATACCAGTCTATAGCGCAGAGATGTCGCCCTCCATTTTGGTAGTCTTAGCATTGGATATAGAGATGAACTGGGTCAGAAGCTCTCTCATGCTCGGCTCCTTGGGCTCACTAGTACCCCCATTATTTGCAGAAAATCCAGGTGGGGGCTGCAGGGCGTTGTTTGGATTGGCATAGGAAAAATTTGGGTGGTTCCTGTTGTTGATGGGTTTTGTATACTGAAAGCATTTATTACAATGAGTATACAACGGTTTATTTCTCCTATCTGTTAACAATCTTACATGTATGAACAATGGTATCCTCTTGTCTCACCGATAGGGACGATCATACGGCATGTTGTAGATCGCAGAAGACAGTATGATCACTTGACCTAGTGAGACATAAACCTGATCACAGACGAGACAGCATATGAGGATACGTTTGTTCGGATGGCAGCGGCATTGTCGGAATAAGTAGTCTGTCTTGGTTACTTGACATACTGGTACGCAGAGGTGGCGTATTGATGGACCGCAGTGAGATATATTCATCTGTCTGACATCAGCGAATAAAAGATCTCGTTATATTGATTGAGTCCAAACCCTAACGAAGGTTCAGGGGTTTGCACGGGTTGACTGTTTCTTTGACTTGCCATGGTGGAGAGCCTAAGTAACGTGCTCGTATATCCGTATCTTGGGTAACATCAGTTCGTGTAGTACCGCCTAAGACTGAACTTAAGTAACCATATCCGAGTAATAGGATGGGGACATTCCCTGAGGAGCTCAATAACATTCATCGTGCCAAAGTCCTGCAGGCTGATTAAGTTCAGGCACGAGTGATAAGGTTTGAGTGGTACTACTCAAGAATTGTAAGATATTAATTAATTGTAGCTAGAGCTTGTCAGAGACTCCGATTAATTAATGGATGTCCGGTAATCTTAAATATGGGGATTCTCAATTAATGCAACCAGTTCTCATAACGTGGTAATAAAAGAGTAGGTCAGTATTAATTCTGTGGTGAAAAAGAATTAATATTAATTAATTGATTGTGTCCTGGGTTGTGGACATGGGAATTAATTAATTTATAGGCCCACTTTATTACTTGCATTAGGTCCCAGGTCTGGCCCAATTAAATATGTTGAATTGAGCCCAAAATGGCCCATTAGGGTTTCCAACCCTAGGTCTATAAATAGACAGCTCTCTCTCATAAGTTGAAACACAGTTGAAACACACTAAACCTAGAGAGAGAGGGAGGCGCCGATTTTGGGAGAAGAGGGTGGATAATTTCGATTCTGGTCCTGCTCAAAATACAGATCTACGGAGTCCTCACCAGTAGTAGATCTGAACAGCATTGGGACACAACCCTGAAGATCTGATCTGGAGAACTGATTTCTTTCTTCTTCTCTTTATTTGATTTCGAATTTATTCTTAGAAATTAGATTTCTAATTTCTACTTCCGCAGATAAATTCAGATCGCGTGGTTGAATTGAGATTTGGAATTCAAACGCGAAAGATCGGTTCAGACTCGACGGAGTTACGGTAAACCCTATATCCACAAATCTCTATATTAAATTAATAGGAGCATGCTAGGGTTTTGAGAATTTTAATTATGTGCAATAACCATAAATCGATCCGGTTCAAATTGGTTTTGGTGATTCGGTTCACGGAAAAACCCTACAGTTGTTGGGGTGGTAAGTCATGTTCCCCGCTGGATATCCCCTGTTGTTCTGGAAATTCCTCTGGTTCACATAATTAGTATCCTCCATCTGCATGTCACCCCCGTGCTCAAACCCAGATTGTGGCATGTTGTTCTCCAATTTAGAGAGGCAAGTTTCCACTGATTTTGCGGATGTAACCACTTCCTGCCTCATCAACTTAATTTCAGCAGCTAAATCCCCGGTGTCATCAACTACTGCTACCCTGCGCTCCATCCTATCTGTAAGCTAGTTATACTCGCTCTTCGCCATAGTTTCCAACAAGTTCAGCCCTTCCTGTGGTGGTCTAGCAGTTAACGATCCTCCAGCTGAAGCATTCACGTGCTTCTAAGTCTCCTTGTCAAGGCCCCCATAAAAGTGATAGACTTGTTGCTTCTCAGTAAATCCATGGCAAGGACAGACGCGCAATAAATCCTTGTAGCGCTCTCATGCCTCATACAATGACTCCCCAGCATATTGTCTGAATTGGGAGATTTGAGTCTGCAATCTGATGGTCATACTGGGCAGGAAGAATTGAATTAGAAATAGCTTGCACAACTCCTCCCAAGTGGTGATCTCACTGCGGTTCAGAGACAGATACCAAGAGAGGGCTCTGTCATGCAGTGTAAAGGAAAACAGGCGCAGTCTGATGTAATCGATCGGCACCTGATTCTGCTTGACCGTGTCACACAGCAGTAGGAATGACTGGATGTGCACATGGGGATCCTCAGACGCTAGTCCCCCAAACTAATTCTGTTGAGCAGTGTGAATCAATCCAGTCTTCAGCTCAAAGTTTGGTGTGTCCACCTTCAGCCCAAAATCTGTGTGGCGATGCCTATCAGTCATAGGCTCATACATCTCGTCAATGGTGGCCTGTCTAGGCGCCTGCGGAGGCTGCTGCTCCTGGAGTCTCTGATTCATCTCCCGCAGTTGCCTCTGCTGCTCGGCTATCTGTGCTGCTTGATTGTTGTCAGTCATTGGGAATGCTAACTTTCTTCTGGCGGAATTCCTTCGGCAGATGGATTCGATTTCCAGATCTATGGGTTCAAGTGCTGGACCCTTCGACCTAGTTCGCATATACTACCTGAAACGGAACACCAGAAGTGATTAACACAGAAAACAAAATAAAAATGCGTAGAATAAAGTCTAGAGTAGATAGCGCAATATCAAAATTAGTGTCGATTATAAATCTATGCAATTCCCGGCAACGGCGCCAAAAACTTGATAGCGTGTTTTGCAACACGCTAAAACTTCAAGTGTACAGACCAATGCAGAGTAGGGGTGTGCAACGGGTCGGGTCGGGCCAAAACCGACCCGAAAACCAAGGCCCGATCATGACCCGAAACCCGACAGCCCTCACCCGAAATCCGCCCGAAACCCCCTCTCACCCGACCCGTCATCCGACCCGAAAATCGGTCGGGTGGGTCGGGTTTGACCCGATTTTTGGGGAAAAAATGGTAGGGTTTTTTTTGGAGAAAAATAACGGCAATGGCCTGCGCAGGGTGGCTGGGTGGCGCAGCAAGGTGGTTCGCGGCGCAGCAAGGTGGCTGGGTGGTGTAGCAAGGTGGTTCGCGGCGCAGCAGGGTGGTTGGGTGCGCAACAGAGTGGTTCGGCGGCACAACACGATGGTTGTTTGGCTGGGTGTCGTGCAGGGGCTGCGCGCAGGGGCGGGTGGCGGCGAGGGAGGAGAGGGCGGCGCGGGAGGCTGGCAGGCGGCAGCGTGAGCGGCGGACCGGCTGGAGGACGAAGGTCAGGCGAATTGGGTGAAGACGTGAAAGTGAAGAAGATTGGAGAAATAATATATTATATTACATAATAATAATATAAGTTCGGTCGGGTCGGGTGGCACCCGAACCCGAACCACTACACCCGCCACCCGACCCGACAATTATTCGGGTGAAATTTTTTGACCCGACACCCGACCCGATCATAGTAGATCCGACCCGAACCGACCCGAAATCATCGGTTCGGGTCGGTTTTTCGGGTGCGGGTCGGGTCTTGCACACCCCTAATGCAGAGGCAAGTAATAAATTATCGATCTCAAGGATTGCAGGCTCAAAATATATCAAAACACTAAAACGTAGACATCTTACTACTATCTAGACACATCGGTAAAGGAGTTTGATTTATCTATGCTAGGCAATATTGAAAGACAATAATTAAAAGACAAGTAAAAGAAAAGGTTTTAGAAAATATAGAGAAAATAGGATTCCAGGGCAATCCACTATGATAATTAATTATGCAAACAGTTTACTCAAACCAATTCCAATTTAATTTCCAAACACATGGGTTAATCACGAATATGTTATCAGGTGATTCTCTCGAACTCTAAACCATAACATGGAAATAAAAATCCTAATGACTCCTCTCGGACGCGCAAAAGGAATTCTACTCTTGATTAAAACCTAAGATTTTAAAACCTTTAATAATTCGAATTCCTCTCGGACATTCAATTTATCAAATCTAATTATCCTGCAACTTATTGATAAACCTAGACTTCTCAGTTCAAGAAATACCAATCAAATCACCATCAATGGCCAATATCAAGCAATTAATTTAAAACTCAGGACAATCAAAATGCGCATGGAAAAGGAAAATCAAATTAAATAAACATCTACATAAAATTCATCAAGTTTCAAAACCCTAGAATCCAAAATGGATTTAGCCAATAATGCTAAATTCCACAAAACAGAGAAATAAAGAGTATGAAAACACAGAAAACATGAAACCAAAAACCCAAGTCTTCAATCTTGAATCTTCAGCTTTGTGCCCTTGAATTCTGCTCTCTTCTCTCTCTCTCTCTCTGGCGATGAACGATTGAAAAATAATGAGGAAGGGAACCTTTTTTAGTCTTGGGAGCCTCTATTTATACTTATCTTGTTCAAACCCAAAAAGATATGGGATTTGGATCATTTTCGCCCAAAAAGTCACGATCGGTGACCCATAAGACGTCGATGGCGACCGCCGAGCGTGTGCTCGGGTCGCCATCCATGTGTCGTGCGAAAAACCTGATTTTTACACGATCGGCGACCGAAACGCATGAACGGCAATCGCCATTCATGCAGTTCGGTCGCCGTTCATGTGCCAAAGGGAAAAATTGGAATTTACGGGATTGGCGGCCCATATGAATGATCAGCGACCGTTGTTCAAGCATTTTGGGTCGCCGTTCACGTCGCGACTGGAATTTGAAGCTTTTTTGTCGATCTCTTCTCACTTTTTCATATTCCTGGTGCAACGACACATCAACTAACTTCATGGTTCTCGATCATATCTTGTAAACAACTTAATTGTGCGTGAAATCTGCATAAACAATCGAAAACAAACCTAAGCGTAATAATTCTTTAAAGAATATGACTAACGCATGAGAATATCACGTAATGATCTAATCTAAGGTCAAAAGTGAGCAAATTCAATCAGTAAAATGCACAAAATGAGTGTTTATCGCCTTTCCTAGACCTTAAGCCTCTACCCGAACACCTCAGGTATGCATATTTGGGAGCTAATAATACTTTTTCAGTGATTGTTTCTGCTTTTCTAACACAGGTTTTATTGGAAAAACTACTGAGAGTCTTGAGGAAGTACAAGTCCACGATCGACTGGACATTAGGAGACATCAAAGGGATCAGCCCTTCGCTATGCATGCACAAAATCATCCTAGAGGAAGATGCAAAGCCAAAGAGGCAGGCACAACGACGACTGAACCCCATTATGCAGGAGGACGTAAAGAAGGAGGTTCTGAAACACCTTGACCATGGCATGATCTACCCCATATTCGACAGCAAATGGGTCAGCCCCACTCAAGTGGTAGCCAAGAAAGGGGGGATGCAAATTGTGAAGAGGGATGACGGAGAAGAGGTGGCGACACGACCCGTCACTAGGTGGCGGTTCTGAATCGACTACTGGGCGCTCAATGCCGCCACATGCAAGGACCATTTCTTGCTCTCATTTATTGATCAAATGCTTGACAGGTTATCCGATTACCCTTATTATTGTTTTCTTGACGGTTATTCTGGGTATAATCAAATTGTAATAGCACAGGAGGACCAACACAAAACGACATTCACATGTCCATACAAAGTATTTGCCTACCGACGGATGCCATTTGGACTATGCAATGCACTGGCGTGTTGGGTTTTGTATACAGAAAGCATTTATTACGATGAGTATACGTTCAACGATATTTCCTATCTATTAACAAACTTACATGCCAGTAACAACAGTATCATCTTATATCACCGATAGGGAAGATCATACGGCGTGTTGTAGATCGCAGAAGACAGTATGATCACTTGACCTAGTGAGATATAAACATTATCACAGCCGAGACAGTGTACGAGGATAACTCTGTCGGTATAGGCTGCAGCATAGTCGGAAAGAAGTAATCTGTCTTGATTACTTGATATGTTGATACACACGGTGGCGTATTGATTGGACCACAGTGAGATGTATTCTACTATCTGACATCAGAGAATACAAGATCTCGATCTTGATTGAGTCCAAACTCTAACGAAGGTTCAAGGGCATGCACGGGTTAACTGTTGTTTTGACTTGTCATGGTGGAGAGCCTGAGTAACGTGCTTTTATACCCGCATCTTGGGTAACAACAGTTCGTGTATTGCAGCCTGAGACTGGAGCTAGGTAACCATATCCGAGTAATGGGATGGGGATATTCCCTGAGGAGCTCAATAACATTCATCGTGCTAAAGTCTTGCAGACTGATTAAGTTTAAGCACGAGTGATAAGGTTTGAGTGGTACTGCTCAGGAAAATAAGAGATTAATTAATTGTAGATAGAGCTTGTCAGAAGCTCCGATTAATTAATGAATGTCCAGTCTCCTTAAATATGGGGATTCTCAAGTAAATGCAGCCCGTTCTCATGACGTGGGAATAAAGGGGTAGGTCAGTATTAATTCTGTGGTGAAAAAGAATTAATATTAATTAATTAATTGTGTCCTGGGTTGTGGACATGAGAATTAATTAATTCATAGGCCCACTTTATTATTTGCATTAGGTCCCAGATCTAGCCCAAATTAAATATGCTTAAAAGAGGCCCAGTAACTCATTAGGGTTAAAACCCTAGGTCTATAAATAAATAGTTATCTCTCTCAGTTTGTATGACAATTCAAATCAGTTGAAACCCTAGAGAGAGAGTAGTGGGCGGCGCATCTGGTGTGTTCGGGAGGATAAGAAATTCGACTCTGGTTTACACAATCACAGTCTTGTGGAATCCTCACCAGCAGCAGGATTGAGAAGCATTGGGATACAGATCTGAAGGCCTAATCTGGAGAACATATTTCTTTTCCTTCTCTTTTTTTGTTTAATTAAATCTATAAATTAGATTTGCTATTTCTGTTTCTGCAGATTTAATTGAATCGCGTGGTTGAATTAAAAGTTGGAAATTCAAACGCGAAAGATTGGATCTGACTCTACGGAAGAAAGGTAATCCCTTATCCACTGCATTAAATTCATAGGAGCATGCTAGGGTTTATTGAATTGGTATTGCTCTCAACATCCATGAAACGATCCGGTTTATTTGGATTTGGTGATTCGGTTCGCCAGTAAATCCCTACAATTGGTATCAGAGCCTGACCTGTTTTCATGGCTCTGTTGGATGAGCGATTTAATTTAATTATGCATTAATGAATTATTTATTGTTGTGGATGGTTCGGTTTTTGTTCCTCGTGGCAACCCGTTCGATTTAATCCGTGCTGGTTTATCCGTGTTTGGATTAAATCATTTTTGTAAAATCACGAGAAAATTCGTGATTAGATTTGATAGAAAAAAATTGTAATAGAATAGCTATTGTATTTTTTATTTTCAAATATGTAATTGGACGGGTCGAAGAACGAAGACAGAGACCGGTGAGGCGACGGCGGCAGCAGGCGACCGTGCGCGGCGTGCAGCTGCGACGGAGCAGCGCACAGCGGCAGCCAACTGTGACGTGTGGCCGCGGGCGACGCAGTGGCATTGGCACAGCCGCACGGGCCGGGGGCCTGCACCGGCAGCATGCGCGCGATGCAGCGGCAGCCGCGCAAGGCAGCATGCGCGCGAGCAAGCACACGACGCGCGGCCAGGCTGGGCGGCGGCGACGACGTGGCAGTGGCGGCGGCGGTGGCTATCGGCCGGCGGTTGTTTCTGCTGCGGCGGTGGTTCGAGGTTTGACGACTGATGTAATTTGGTTGTAAACCCTAGGGTTTGTAGTTGGATTGTGGGACCAATTTTTAAATCTCAAAACCCTAGATCCAAAAAGATTTGGTGGTTGAGGATATCAAGGCCCTAGAAGATTTGTGAAGATTTGGAGTTATCCAATTTTGAAATTTAAATTTTGTAATGGATAGGATTATCTTTATTTTCCTGTTTTGGGGCCACGAGGAATTTTTGATTGTCTTAATTGTCCTCGTATGATATGTGATTTATTATTTGCGCAATAAGCATGTGTAGATAATAGGAAAGCATGTTTTACTGCCTTTTTATTTACAACTTTAAATAGCATGCTTATGTGATTAATTTATTGTTGGATTATATTTTGAATTTTTTGGCTTGTTTAATTACATGCAAAAATTTGGAAAAATATAATGACAAGAAATTATTTATGTGCGAATTTAATAAACCTTTTAAATCAAAAATACTAATCGAATTTTTTAATTAAAATCAATAGACCTCCACAAAGTGATCCTACTGAATATTATAACTAAACAAGCAAACTAATATATTAATACTCAATTTTTTACCTGGTTTTCAATTAAATATACAAGTATAATTCTTGAAATATTGATGAGATTATTAGTTTATAATCATGGCTAAAATAATTAAATTCTAGATCATCTGTCATTATATTGACATTATGAATATGAATATTGTTTACTATCACTTATCAAAAAATTATAAAATAAGATTTGATAAATTCATAAAAATAAATAAAATGGGTGTCAATATAATATCACTAATTCACAAGGGCGGAAGCAACATATGGTTAGGGGGCAGCGCCCCACGAGCTAAAAACTTTTTTTAGTTATATTTTTAAAAAAATTATAAGACACGATCCGCGAGATGTAGTCGAGCCTGTATGATCATTTAAATCTGTATTCATCCCTTTTTATATATATATTATATAAATAATGGATCATTTTATATTGTATATTAAATTACTATATTAAAATTAATAGTTAATACATTTTTAAAATTAATATTATTTTGTTTAAGTAAAATATCAAATGAATATTCTTTTAATACAAATAATTAATATTCCCACGCATCGCGTAGGAAGCTTAATATACTAAAAGAAAAGTTATCATGTTTACAATTTTACCACATCACCACAAAACATTACGTCAACATCAATTTTATTTTATTTGCTATGTTTTTAATGCTATAATATTAATATATTACTATAAATAATAATATCAATTTCAACAAAATAAATGAATCATTATTCTTTAAAACATAAAATTTCCATTTTTTCTATTTTATCTACTCATTTTTAGGTAATACTAGTATAGTTTTTTATGAGTTAATTTTGTAAAACAAATTTGCCAAGAATAGAGAGCCCGTTACAGGTCGATGCCAAGTTAATTAGAGAAGCAATCTGGAAATAAGTTAACAATGAAATAAACAAATAAAATCAAGAATGTATTAATTGTGATGTAATGCGTAAAAATAGATGCGATTTTTTACTTCTGGATTCCTATTTATAGATCTCCTATGCTCGGCGAGATTCTCGAACGTGTATCCTTAACTCGTGGTGATTGCTAGTTGCATGTCGTAGATCTGGGTTGGTTGTAATTGCTCAGCCATTTCCATCTCCCGTGTTGGTTGTGACTTCTTGCATGCATGTTGTTGGTTCCGAAAATAGAGAACGATATATTGCATCGGAAGTAAGTTTAATTGCCCTTGTTCTCCGAAATTGATTTAAACTCAGTTTCGGGTTAATAAAATGTAAGTTTAGCTCAGATGGAAATTGAATAAGTTTTACAAGTATACACTTCAATACTTAGCCAAGTATTGAATGTTTCAAAGTAGGTTTGTGAACTAAGAATACTGAAATGTAAAGTAAGCAAGTAAACGACACAGGATATTGTAGTGGTTCAGACTTAATATCATACGTCCAATCTTCCGAATTTAATCGGGAATCCACTAAGTTTGGTTGCAAGACTCCTTACGATATATGAACAGCCCGTCGGTACTCCGTCCTTCGGTTTGCTGTCGTCGCTCACCTAGGAACTCCTTGCTGACTTAGTCTTTAGGTTGAAGTGAGGACGCACCTCGCAGCCTTCTTCTTGGTTGGTTGGATGTTTACTTGTTCTTCCCAGAACTGAGCTTGGTTGGTTAACGCCCATAAGAATCAAAATCCCATAGTAGGATAACGATTGTTATGAATATTATTTAGAAAAGTAATATTCACCATGTAGGTAGCTTTAGCCTCGTGCACTTAGACAGATGCACGAAATGATTAACTTGAGTTAGAAACTCAAGTCTCGTGTTAAGTACACGGAATATCAGAAAGATTTGAGTAGAAAGTTTGACAGAACTTTTGCTTAGTTTTTCGCGAGAGTCCGGTTTTTCTTCATTCGAAATGTTGAGCTATTTATAGGTAGCCTTGGTCGACACTTTGAATTCTACCCGTTGGACACAAAAGTTAAGTCGTTTGAGACATAGATTGAAACATACAATCACAACCATTCTTCATAGGTTTGCTATGAAAAAGGTTGTACTCACCTTGTACTTTCTACCTACTCCTGTCAGACTAAGTTTCAGTTCGAGGAATCCAAGTATGGGACATCCTCATATTGACTTTTACAATATTTACTCGCCTTTAAGTCTGACTTCGATTCACTTTGTGTTCCTCGTGCTTATTGAAGTAAATACCTTCATACTGACATTTCAAGACTGAGTATGGGCATTCCTCATACTGACTTCCTAAAGTCAGTATGGTAACCACTGTACTGACTTCCTAACTTCCTAAAGTTAGTTTGACACCCACTGCACTGACTTCCCAATGTCAGTATAGCATTCACCATACTTAGTGAAACTAAGTTACAAGTACAAACACTTTTTCAAATCCCGAACACCTTATTCGCTCGGTCTTCAACACTTAAGTTTTATGATAACTCGAACAATCCAATATAAAGATTACATGATAGAACTCTAGAAACTTAGTGCTAAAATAAGTTTTAACATATCAAAACATCAAATTAAGGAGAGAACTAAAACTTAGTCCTAACACATGTCTGATTTGGCAGCTATTCTCGTGAGCTGGAATGAGGTTGATAATAGTGGGTCTATGATAGTCAACTTGCGGCCATTGTGGGTCGATGCTCATCGACCTGCTATCCCTTTCCTAATTGGCTGTTACCTCCATTTGGATCGGGACTTTTGAATATCTTATTATCAGTTTGAGCTGCTTCTTAGTGGGCCTTGAATAGTTTAATGTCCTTATTTTTATCCAAATACTATACAAGCCTAGCAATCATTATAATTATTTTTCATTTTATTAATATTATTATCTATAATCATTTATATTAATATTATATTATTTTATTTTTCATTTCAAATTATTAGTTCTTATTTTATTATTCTTCGCTTTGAAATAGTGAATAGGTAAATAAGATAATAGTTATTTTATCACATTTATTTTCTAAGTTTTTTTATTTTAATATTGAATGTATTTTTAAATCCATTATTTAACATATCGAATATCATAATTGAAATAATTTCAAACACAACTTAAACATCAAACTACTTCATTGGAATTACTAAACTTGTACTTATTCTCTTTATTTTTAAATTCATATCCATAATAATTAGTGACAATTAAACCAAATAAATATCTAATGAATGTAAAACATACCTCAACGATTTAAATATTAAATTGTATTATAGCGGAAATAAGATCAATACATACCTCCAGAACTTGAAGACTTCAATTATCAGCAGGTCTTTTGTAGTATTCCTTTTTCTATATTAATGGTGTATCAGACTAAATGAAAGGAAACCACAGTGGACCGAATGCTGAAAACTGAAATATTTATAAGTGTGATTTAATAACTTTTCCCATAAAAGAAGTTATTTCAAAATTAGTGATCCCTAAAAATATGGGTATGCATAACTACTTAATTATTTAAAATATTTGATTGTGATCAAATATAAATAATTAGAAGATTAATTAATATATATTAGAAATTAATCTAACAATGAATTGATTCATGAACGGTCCTAAACACACTCTAGCTTTCGCAAGCACATTTATTCTTTGTTTCAGGACCTCGAGTAGAAGAATCGTCAATACAAGAAAAAGAAATTTCAAAATTCTAAATATTACTTTATATATATATTTTAATATAAGTTAATTAATGATTCATCTATGCGAACCCTAACTTTTTGAGACAGTACAAAGATTTTGCCTATCAAAAGTTAATTTAATAAATAATTTCGCTTCTAAGTATTGAAGTTATTTGGTTTGATTTCGAGCGATAATATTAATATCAAAATTCCGATAAATTCATAATTTACACCAAAGTATTCATTTTCAGTTTATCGATTCATAATTTATAATATATATTTACTTTAAAATAAAATTTAAAAATAAAAATCGAAGAGGAAACTTTGAGGATTGAAGGACTATTTTGCACAAGAAGTCTAAAAAGCTGGGGGCTATTTGGTATATTTTCATAAATTTTCTCAAACCTCAAAACCCTAAAATGAGCGTAGGCGTGAACGGTTCCGCCGCTTTTCCATCATCCAAGCCCCAACGCTCCTCTTTAAATTCTCCATCCCCGTCCCTTAAACCTCATTCATCCCCTCCGCTGCTGCCTCTCCGGAGCAGCCGCGTAATTATCTTCAATTCGCCATTTCTACATGTATTTGTTTTTCCTTCTCCGCAATTGCAAATACCGATGAGGAAGAATTCCCAAGAATAGGAAGTGCCGTATGACACTTTAAAACGCAGCGTCGTGCGTCTGCCGCCGCTTCCATCCCCCGCTGCCGATTTCATGTCTATGTGACGCGAGGTCGTCATTCGGTCGGGAGCGTCGCCGCCGCCGCTGTGTGCGTGATTTTGAACGGGTCTCTGAGGTTTAGATATTATCGTTAAATTCGATTTTTTCTCTGTTTTAGTTTTGTACTTTCTCGGTTCGATGCCACGTCGCCGGTAGCAATGGCTATGACCGGCGATGTCATGATTGAACCAAAATAGAACTTTTTCGCACGTTGATAGGAACCTGTGGATTGATCTTCACCTTCCATGGAGCCGTTTTCTGCGATTACATTAGCTTATTAATTATGAAATTAGATTTGTTTTTTATTTTTTGGTAGAGGCCGAGGATGATTAAGATTAACATATCTGGAATTACCGTCTGATTCTTTTTTTGATGTTAGATCGACTATCTGAGGCCCTCTTCTAACACAAATTGCAGGTTGAAATCAATGATTTGTTATGGACGAATTTTATGTTAATTGAATCTTGAAACAGAAAACATTTTTGTTTTTGATTTGAGGTCCATGAGGATTTTGATTATTTGGAATTACCGTCTGAACTTTTTTGATGTTAAACCATCGACCATCTGAGACCTCATCTATTTTACTGATATCAAAATTCATAACTTAAACATCAAGTATATTTTTGTTTTATTATTTATTGCTATTTTTATTTATTTCAGTTTTAAGTGTTTTCATTATAGCGTAACTACAAAAATTAATTCTTAATTTAAATATCTGATCAATGTTAAAATTATTATGGGCGTAGCCCTCCTTTTCTTTCCACAGCCTGTAAGTTTAATTAAAATACAAATTATATCTTTATAAATATTTATATCCCTACAGTTAGTTACTAATATTCAAGAAAATAAAGCCCTCTCCGGATCTAGAAATCCGAAGTTCCCAACTCATAATTCGTATGAGAGGCAAATTCCTCCATATAGGATGAACAATTATACGAGATCTGAGTCTAACAATCTTTCCATTTTGAGGACTAGGAAGATTGTACACTTGGTACTTAGTTTCCGAATCTAATAGAAACTCAGTTTACATTTCTCCATTGTGTCTTCATAACAGCCAACGTGGTTCAGTTCTTTCGTTATTCTTTAACATTAATTAAATTCTGGAATTTATTAATCATAGTATTTTTGACTCAGAGATTTATTTCGTCCTATTTAAGAGTTTTATTTTTGTTGACGCATCCTAACTTTTCAAGACAAGAACGATACACTGATTTACGGAGATTCAGTTCAAAGATGTGACTATATATCCCAGGAGAAATAGTGAGGGAGGGAGAGAATTACACTCGAATTTACATATTACAAGGGATTTTTCAATATATAGAGAGGTGTTCTTTAGTAATGAATCTTTATAATCCTTATCTTTCACATTCTCCTTCTTGGAATCCCTTCACAATTCTCATTCCCCCTTTTTCCTTAGAAATTAGAAGGCTTTTATATCATATCGTTTGAGTCTTGCTCTCTTTTTTGTCACCACGCTAATGCTTGCTTTGAAATGAAGACACCATGCTTGGAAGATTGTATAAACGTATGTTTTTCTAATTGACGGTATTGAGGTTATACATCAGATATTCGGATTTGGTTGAGCATCAAGTAAGATCCGAGTGCCCGTGCTTTTATTACGATATAAGAGTTAACTTTGTGTCCGCATACTTCTGAGTGGAGACTCTTGAGACAGAGTGTTGCGCTGTTCTGACCAGCATTTCCATCGTTTGATTTGGGTTGTTGTATTAGATTTTAGTTTGAAATTGTTTAGTGGATCAAATGAAATTCGGATATCAATAATAATATTCTCTAAAAAAAATGTTATATATTGGAATATATAAACTGTACAATCAAGCTTTATGGATTACTTTTCTTTTTTTGGTTTAATTTGTTACAATAATTTAAAAGCAAACACTTTACATGTTTTATGGAAGATCGGATCTATTACCTCTTCATCATAGGTAGAGGGTTTTTAACCACAACACCCTGAACAAGGGACATGGATAACTTATTTTACAATTGAAAAAGGTAAAATAAAGTGTACATATCTTCTCAATAACATATCTATATATATACTAAAAGGCAAACCCCCTAATCAAAAAAATTTTCCTCCAAAAAATACATACTAAAATTAGTCATGTAGTATGTAAGGTAATTAATAGTAAATGTGGTAAACATGTAATTACAATTAGTCATGTAGTATATAAGGTAATTAATAGTAAATATGGTAAACATGTAATTACAATCATTACAAAGTTGTTTTATTGGACATATATAAATATTTTTTACTACTAATTCTAAATGATTATTAATATTGCTCATATATTTGTTGGATATATTATATTACAAATATTTATTTTACTATTTTTTATTCATGTAAATAAATAAAACATAAATTTGTAATAAAGCATAAATTAGTTTCCGCTTTTAGATTTATTAATTAAGCATATATAATCAAATCTATATATCTATATAAACTTATAAGCAAAACTATTAATAAGTTTACAAAAATAATTATACACGAAAAAGAAATAAATGCAATGGTCTAAGAAATAAAAATAAAATCAATTATGTAACATTAATTCTTAATGAAAAATTATGAGAAACATAATGAATTGTTATATTCGGTATTTTAAATATTGTGTAATTTATTAATTTCAAACAATAATTATGGTAAATATTATTTAGTCTCAAATATTAATCAATCACATTAATATTATGCATGACTATTTCATATTATCTATTTTAAGTGCATAATTGATTCATATTTCATTATTGATTTCATTTAAGTTGATTAACATAATTGTATATACATACCATATTTGATTGAGTTTTCTCTGCTCTATCACCTATAAATATTTCAAGCATAGTTTTAACTCCATTCTCACACCATCCCCAACGGGAGTTCTTATTATCGAAGCTACATGATTATGCCGGTCCAATCATTATTCTCTTTTATTTATTACTATTTTCTTTACACTTTTTTTATAGCAATTTTACAGAGAAGAAGACTATGATTGGAGAATGAGAAGATTGAAGATTAAGAAGAATAGCAGTTTTTCTCTTGCTCAAAACAAAAAGAAGACCCACACATCATAACAATCTTGCCAGATTTCCAGATGAGGTCACGTCATTATGTACAATTATCTCTATTTGTTTGTAATGAGCAACTAAGAAGATGTATTTCATATTGAATAATTTAATTACTATTTGTTATCGGTAATTTTATTTAGTTTTTTTAAATAAATATTGGAGTGCCCAATGAATTGTTGGTTGTTGGGGCGAGGCCCAGGCCCGATAAGCACATCGGCCCAAGTGGCGATTAGACCAAAGCAGCAGGCCCACCTGGAGTGATGGAAGGCCTGAAAATGCCTAAGTCTGGAGATCGTCACCGACCCGCTTAACGCTTCGGTATCGATCAGCTAAAGAGGTCGGTGTCGAGGAGTCTGATGAAGAAACCCTAGAAGCCCGACAGCGCGCGACCGTTAGAAGCCCTAACCGACCCCGAACATTTCGAAGCCGCTCCTAACTCTTCGGCGAGCAGTAACCGTCCAGTTCTAGGGTTAGTTTAAGCAATCTCTCACCCCATATTGCTTATAAATAGAGGTGTAGAGTCCAGATTTTGTATCGATTTCTCCCATTACGAAAACTACGCAGTAACGCTGCCGAATTCTCTACAGAATTAATAACAAAATCACGCTCGTTTAGTTTATTATTTATATTCAGTCTTTATTTTAATCCAATTATGTTCGCATATATATTGTTGTCGCTTGTTATTACTTGAAAAAGTTCCAACAGCTCATTTTTCTGAAAATTGAACTTCAACATTTTGGCGCCCACTGTGGGGCTCTTGGAGCAATTTTCTTGACTTAATGGTAGGTAACAACGAGAAAATCGGAAGTCGGACCGGAAATCCGACCAAGACTCCCCTGACCGGACTCGGTGGAACTTACGAGCTTGTCCCCATAGACGAGCTGGTCCAGCAAACTTTGCAGACCGGTGGCACCCAGGCCGTTCCCCCTGACATGCTAAACGCCATATTGGCGCGCCTTGCCAAGGTATCTGTAGAGAACAAAAAACTCGTGAAGGAGATGAATACCAGGATCATGAAACTTCATGCGACGAACCACTCACTGCAAAAAGAGAATCACCAGCTACGCGAGGAGCACGAGAAGGTTCACAAGAATCAACCGATCGTCGAAGTGCCTCCCACGGGTGAAAAACAAGCCGAAACCTTAGGAATCTCACACAGGAGTTGGACGACGTAATCAATGTCAACCCGCCCAATGGGGATGATTTTGGCCGTGATACCTCAGGAGCGACCACAACGCTGCCGACCAGACCTTTCTCGATCGAACAACAGAGCACCCGACCCGATGAGTGAATATGAGAAGCAGCTCGAGGCTTGAATAGCGAACATTTAAAAGCTGCTCACCAGAATTCCAGGCGCGGTACCTCCGGACGCTATGATACCACGCGACAGCTACGCTGACTCACCATTCACACTCGACATCACCAACACCGATGTCCCGGCCAAATTCACGCCGCCTTCATTCCTTCTATACGACGGCACGACCGATCCCAAGGATCACGTGGCCCTATATAAACAAAAAATGCTGACAAATTCCATCCCCGCCAACCTTCGCGAAGCATGCATGTGCAAAAGCTTCGGATCTAGCCTCACAGGACCAGCGCTCTAATGGTTTGTCAACCTTCCGAGGGGCTCCTTCTCCACCTTCTCAGAACTGCACATGGCCTTCCGAAAGCAATATTTAAATTGTAGACGCGTGGCAAGCACCCAGATGCGCTCAACAACATACGCATCAAAAAGGGAGAATCACTAAGGTCATACGTCGGTCGGTTCAACCAAGAGCTCGCCTCGATACCGAACTGCCCTCCTTTAATCGCAATCTTTGCCTTCAAGAACGGATTGGATGTGACTTCGAAGCTCTACCGCGACCTGACCAGCCATCCTTGCTGCGACATGGACTCAGTCCTCTCCCAGGCCTGGGCCAAAATCAACCGGGAAGAGGATGAACCGAACCGAATCGCGCGTATGAACGAGCAAAGGGCATACGAACTGGCCAACGCGTACAACAGAGATTGGCCCCGAACCGAACCTTCTAACTCAGGGTACGTAGATTAGAGGGATTATAGGAACGACCTACAGCTGAACACCAATGATCGGTGAGGTATCTTCGGTACCGTACAACCTCTGCATCAATCAGAACTACCTAGTCAACAACGTGCTCAAAAGCCTCGGCAATGTAGTAAAATGGCCGGGGAAGATGAAATCAGATCCTAAAACATGAGACACGAATAAATTTTGCGGCTTCCTTAACGAACACGAACATAAAACCAAGGAATGCCAGGCACTTCACCTAGAAGTTCTCGAACTGCTGAAGAACAGGTTCCTCACAGAGTACCTAACCAACAAGGGCAAGAACACATGGACAAGAGAAAGGCAATCTAACCCTACAGGGAATGCGGATTCACAAAACAAGCCTCCACAACCCGAGCAAACAATCCACGTTATCACGGGAGGATCAGAGGTCAGCGGAAAATCACGATCCGCCGCAAAGAGGGCGCGAAGAGCCCTGCATCAAGGAGCCCTTGCCACGACCTACAAGCTGGAACATTAAACTATTGAGTTCTCATGCGACGACACACCCGACCTCATCCACCCTCACCACGATGCACTTGTAATCTCACTCCTCATCTCGAACTGCCAAGTAAAGAGATTGTTGGTCGACAATGGGAGCTCAGAAACATCATGTTTCTTCGGACCTTAAGAGAGATGCAGATCCTTATGAGCAAGATAGAGCCCGTCACGATGACCCTCTACAGCTTCAACGGTGACCAGCAACAGACTGTGAGAGAGATTCTTCTGCCAATGTATTGCAGTGGGTTGAACCTAGACGTAAGATTTCAAGTGGTGGACACTGTTTCCGCGCACAATGCAATTTTAGGGCGACCATGGATTCACGAGCTCAAGGCAATCTCGTCATCCTACCACCAAGTTCTCAAATTCTGACACCTTGGGCGGTTCAGACAGTTCGAGGAGAACAGAAATCCTCGAGGGACTGCTACTACGCTAGCTTCAAAGCTATCTGCACACAACAACACGATCAGCAACCAAACCCCTCGGCTCGACCCGAAGCTGGAAGAGGTCGCCATCAATGTCGCCGACCCGACTCTCACCACCTTCATCGGAGCAGAGCTCTCTCCCGATGTCAGGAGCGTGCTCTTGGACTTCTTCCGATGCAAAATGCACGTGTTTGCTTGGTCACACCGAGACATGACAGGGATCGATCCATCAATCATCACGCATCGCCTGCAGGTCGATCCTAATTGTAGACCCGTACAACAGATGAGGCGGAAGTTCTTCGCAGAAAAGAACCAAGCAATAAACGAGGAAGTACATAAGCTTATTGATATCAGATCAGTCCGAGAGGTGCACTACCCCACTTGGCTTGCCAACGTGGTCGTCGTGAAGAAGAAGAACGACAAAAACCGGGTCTGCATCAATTTCACAGACCTGAACAAGGTGTGTCAAAAGGACCCCTAATCTCTACCACATATCGATGCCATCGTCAACGTGACTGCCGGCCACGAGCTACTAAGTTTCATGGATGCCTTCTCCGGGTATAACCAGATACAAATGCATCCAGACGATTAGGAAAAGACTGCATTCATCACCAGCCAAGGCATCTACTGCTACAAAGTGATGCCATTCGGACTAAAGAACGCTGGCTCGACCTACCAGCGCCTAGTGAACTCCATGTTCAAGGAAAAAATTGGTAAGACAATGGAAGTCTATATAGACGACATGCTCGTTAAATCACTCAGAGTGCAGACTCACGTGAACCACCTAGAAGACGCTTTCCAAACATTGGAGCAATACAACATGAAGCTAAACCCGACCAAATGTTCATTCGAGGTGTCCTCCGGCAAGTTTCTCGGGCATATAGTGACCCAGAGGGGAATTGATACGAACCTCGCTGGGAAGGTTTAGATCACAACCCAGGAACTCGGACGAGCAAACTCAGACACGAGACGGAAGCAAACTGAAAACTAAAGATGAAGGATCCAACACCTTTGGATTCGAAAACCTTCAAGTACCGTAGTCCAGAATAATTCTCCTATGACCCAAAGCGGATTGACCCAACAACGAAGGATATATGTGAAGACACCACCAATGAATTGAAGGGATTCGTGAACTGAATCACGAAGTCCGTTTGCCAAGGATCGTTAATTGGAATATCAAAAATAAATTGCTATGCCTATGAACAATCCTAGCATGCTCCTATATTATTATGCATAAGAAGGTTTATGCGGAATATCTGGATCGATGGACTCTGAAGAACGTGTGCGCGGAGATGCCCTTTGATCTTTCCCACGCACAAAGATTTAATTTCCTAACAGATTGAGGAAATAAATCTATGAAAATAATAAAATTATTTTCGAAAATAAAGAGGAGAGAGAGAAGAAGAAAAATCCTCCTGATTTGATCTTCTGATCTGTATCCCAACTCGATCTGAAAATTCGGTGAAGATTCTCTATCAGATCTCTTGCCCGGTTGAGAAGCAGAATTTCCTCCTCGTTCTCATATCTTAGTCGATCACCACAGCTCCCAAAACCTGGTTTGCTGTGTGCAACTTATGATCTTGTGGTGTGTTGAGATCTGAGGAACTGAGGCCTATTTATAGGAAATTACTGGACTCCTATTGGGCTTGAGTTTCATGGGCCAGACCAGGGACCAAAATGCAAATAGCAAATAAGGCCTATCAATTAATTAATTCCCATATTCAACCCAGAATATAATTAATTAATTAATATTGATTCATTCCACCAGAGAATCAATACTATCCTACCTATTTGCTACCACATTTTGAGGTACGGGTTGCATGGGCTTGGTATATCCCCACATTTAAGGTTACAGACATTCGTTAATTAATTTAAGCTCTGGCAAGCTATTTAATTAATTAACATCTTATATACCTTAATCAATCCACTCAAACCTTTTCACTTATGCTTGAACTTAATCAGCCTGCAGGACTTAGCATAACGAACCTTTTGAGCTGTTCAGGGAATGCCACCATCCTATACTGGAAGTGGTTACCTAGTTCCAGTACCAGACAGTCATACACAAACTGCTATTACCCAAGATACAGATATACAAGCTCAACTAGAACCTTTCACTGCAACTCAAAGTAATACACAATCTGCATATACTTCTGTACCTTCATTTAGGCTTAGGATCTCGTCAAGCCATAGAGATCTAGATTCTTTTAATGTCAGATAAAAGAATCGATCTCGACTTAGGTCCTTATCAATGTGTGCCCCACACCAGCATACCAAGCCATCCACGATAAGATGCTTATTACTGCGTATGCTGCAGCCTACACCGACAGTTTATCCTGGAACTGTCTCAGCTGTGATAACCATTTATGTCTCGCTAGGTCAAACGATCCATACGATCTTCCGTGATCTTCTACACACCGTATGATCTCCCTATCGACGAGATAAGAGGATAATTGCGTTTGCGACACATGTTTGTTAATTCAGACAGGAGATGAACATACAACATTTATGATTCCCAGTATATTAACCAATCGACCTTGTACATAATATACCAATCATAATGCTTTCAGTATATAAATCCATCAATCTCCCACTTATACTCAAAGCATTATACAGCTGCTTTCCAGAGTATAACGCGTCTAAACTAATCTAGCTATTACATCAAACATTCCACGTGGATAGCTTTGCCCTCAGCCCAAGGTTACGTACATGCATCTCGTAGACCTTCTGAGGCAGAGCCTTTGTGAATGGATCCGCTAGATTATTTCTTGTATCAATCTTCTCTACTAGCACATCACCCCTTGCTACGATTTCTCGTATAATATGGTACTTCCTTTCAATGTGTTTTGTTGCTCTGTGAGTTCGTGGTTCCTTTGAATTAGCCACAACTCCCGAATTATCACAGTATATCATGATTGACTTGGGCAGCTTAGGAATCACGTCCAACTCCAGAAGGAAGTTTCGAAACCATAACGCTTCTTTCGAAGCTTCAGAAGCTGCCACATATTCTGCTTCCATGGTGGAGTCCGCAATGCACTTCTGCTTTGCACTAGATGACACTAGGAATTGCAAACGGCTACGTTATTAAACCCTAGATCACTCCCAATCGACCGTCAATTATTACCCTACGACCTAGCCCCGCAGAGGCATTGGAACTAAAATCGTAAGAATATACACTTTTTACGACGATTCCGCCCGCGTGTTGGCTGCAGCGTTCACGTCAACTACCTCTAAGGTTGGCTATTACCTACACCTAAGAGATAAGGAATAAGCTCAAGTGCAATTCAATCCCTCAAAGGAAAAGTAAATAAGCAAATTTGATATCTACTCATCACAATATCCATTCTACAACACTCACAATTGAATTTATTTCTTCATACCTTGAATTGAGTACAAATCAATAAGAGAAATGAGAGAATCCATTACAAAATAGCAAGGTCTATGTATGAACTTCTTTGATTGCCTTCCTTGGACTTGATCTACCTTCCTTCCTTCCTAGATCTTCACCAAATTGGAAGAATTAGGCTTGAATCTCCTTGAATGTGGATAGGGAATGGTTTGGAGATAAATCTAGAGAGAACTCTCGTGACGGTTATTTGAAATCTGACCAAAAGTTCTTTTAAAATGCAAAAATCCCCCTTTTATAGACGAGCTCCTAGGGCCTCGGATCGCCCGAGCCACCCATGGCTCGCCCGAGCCATGCTGGAAACCGCCAGACTGAAAAATCTCGAACTGGCTCGCCTGGGCCATCCTCGCTCGGCCGAGCCTGCTCTCTGTCGGCTCGGTCTAGCCTGCAGAGCTCGGTCGAGCGAGCCCTCTGTTTGCTTGGATCGGCCGAGCCTGCTTCGCTCGGCCGGGCGGCTCCTCTAAACTCCAAAACTCTTCCTTTTGCTCTGCTTGGGCGATCCAACTTCCTTCTAACCTTCGGCTCGGACGATTTACCTCCAAAACTCACCCAAAAGTGCTATAATATGCTCAAAACCTATCCTACAACATTCAAAACACAAAAACACGAAAACCCGACAAAAGAATAACAAAAACATATGATATGAGGGTAAAATGAACGCAAACATGCACGCTCACACATCAAAATATAGGTCATTTTACACACATATCATAATCCCGCAAACTTGAACCTTTGATTGTCCTCAATCAAAACAAAGTAAAGCAATCCATGAACCTCATGAAACAATCCTCACAGCTCATCTTAGTTATCTTGGCATGCCTCAATCAATCGAGATTATCACCTAACCTTGTGACATGGTTAATGCTAAGGACTTGAATCACTCATCAATTTTTGGATAAAGAAATGATAGCACTCCCTTACGTGTTTAGGGACGATAAGCATCACTCATTCACAAGATATCGAGCACAATTTCCATAGGCTTGAAACTATTCTCACCACTATACTACAATGTGTTGGCTCCTAAAATAAAAAGGTCTTTATTTTCGGTTATAAGTGGCTTACTAAAAGGTAGGTGGTTTTGGGCCAAAGTTCCCAAAACCCCCAAACATATTTTCTCAATCCACTTCAAACCCGAGGCTTTTCATTCACAACTTTTCTTTCTTTTACTTATTTCTCTTCTTTTTCATATAATTTTCCAACACCATCATCCATTCATTTCATGGTGCTTTTCTTTCTTTCCTCTTTTTTTTTTCTTTCTCAAGCACCCAAAATTTTTGTTGGTGCCTCATTTTCTAGGATTTCACATCCATCCTTTATTTCAAACTTTCATGCCTCACACTTTCAATACAAAGATACCAAACAATTCCCAACCCAACTCTCATCACCGTATTCACCCTCATACACTCTTTCCCCCCAAAATTTGTCCTAATAATTTCAAAGGAAATCCACCATTAAAGCTCAATCACGGGAATCAAAGGTATGAAAGGCAAAATTATGATAACAACCACCTTATACTCCCAGAGTGAAAGGTAGGACTAAGAATTGATGGCCTAATAACATTTTTTAGTTACCAAACTCATGCCAAATAGATAGAGAATAAGTGCAAGTTCTAGATCTTGTGCTCTTAATCTTGCCACTATCAATCGATAAAGATCTGACAATATCATGGCTCAAACCTCACAACTTTTTGTCAAGTCCTATTCATTAACCACACACAAAACTCAGCAATTCAAAAGTTCAACTAAAGCATGCATTGACAACTAGAGTCCGCTCTATCATTGGTCAAGGTAAATATCAAGCTCACTAAGTAAATCATGATTCAAATCTCAAGCTCTTGTTTGGGTTCATCACACACACACAAGCACACACATCCTAACAACAATCTACATGCCATACAACAATGTAACGAATCTAATTGGTAGAAGGAACGAAAGAAAGTGTTACCCATCGACACACACGATCAAACCGCTCTCCTTGCCTTATTTGTACCTACTACAAATCAACATAAACACCACCAAACTATTGAGCATAATCAAGCCAATTAAGTTCTTATTTCCACCAACTTCCACAAACCAATCATCAACAAAAATAGGCAATATCCACTAGCTCCACTATTCAAACCAAACCATTAAACATTCCACAAACCAAACCAAATAGAAAAAATTCAATCTCATGCAAGCTCGCTAATAATCATCAACAAACCCATTCAATTAACATTTAAAAATCAAAATATCATCCACATTCAAATATCCAAAGTCAAATCCAAAGTGAAGGTAAATCAATATTTTTATACAACCAAATCGAAAGACCAAATTATTCAAATTCAATTCAAACTAAACTAAGCTAGACTAAGATGGAGATAATGATAGAGAGAAGAGTGAACAACAGTAGAGCACCGGATACCGATCATTCCCCCCAAACTTAGTCAAGTTAGACTAAGTTTGTAAAAAGGTATATGGTGCGCTCTCACTCCTCTGGGTCTGGCGGCTGATCACGGCAACAATGATGGCATGGCATGGGGATCACCTCCTCACAACGAGACATAATCAGTTGGGTCACGTCCAAATGAGCATCAGTACTCATCAACCAGTTAGATCGGTCCAATAGATCATTAATCTCAGTAAGAGCACGGTTAGGCAATTCGATTCCCATTTCTCCAAACTTATAAAAATAACAATCACCAAACTTGGAGGGAACCAAAAACGCCTTAGTGACCAACACAGTTGTGTTAAGACGCAGTCCAGGAGCGAACACGCCCGACACAGCAACACCACAGAACTCAAAAATAGGAAACAATAATCCACCACCACAGATAATTGAATTGTCAGAACTAATAGTATCGTTCCAATTTTCCATTAACCAACCTCCAATAGAGAATGTCCTCCCATGCAGCAAAGCAAATAGAAATCGAAAGTCATTAATGCCAACCAAGGCAGTCCCATAAAAACCGCAAGACCAACCCTCTAACATATGATGAAGATAGCGAATAATCTAATTCTTAATCAAATGCGACCTACAAGACCTGATATTAAAATCATATGAAGGTGAAATTCCAGAAATAGATTCCCATAATTCAAGATGATTCATCTCATCAAACATAAACTCCGACTCCCCCGGACACCCAAAAATCATATCAATCTCTTGCATATGAAGGAAAAATTCTTGACCATTAAGTTTGAATCTTACCGAAACTGGAAGTCCGTTTGCATTCCATGTTACCTGAACTGAGGCCAAAAACTCCTTTGTCAGCATCATGTATGCAGGCCATCTCCAGTGCAATATTCTCCACCTTCCCAAACCTTTAAACAAACTCCATACATCCTTATTGAAATCCAATGCTTCTAAGGTATCCGGGCATAAGTAAGTTGTTCCAACCACTTGCCGTTGTGTAAGCACAATGAATCGAGCATATTCATCGTCATCAAATCCTTCAGACCTGCATTAAAAATTGCGCGCGGTTCGGCCAAGCGAGGGGTCTGTCGCGTGAGTTTGGGGCCGAGCGAGGGCTCTGTCCCACGGCTCAATCCAACTCGGCCGAGCCTGCTTCGCTCGGCCGAGTGCCCCCTGTTCTCGCCTTTTTACCCTCTTTCCGACATCATTCCGGTCACATTGCTTCCAACATTTCCTATCTTCATTCACAGTGCAAATCAAACTTGTAGAACCACAAACAATTAAGAATCCTTCAACAAAATCACACATCATTAAACTAACAAAAGCAATCAACAAACATTTATTCAAAACATAAAAAGAAATAAGCTGTAAATCCATTGGGTTGCCTCCCAACAAGCGCTTTTTTAACGTCGATAGCTCGACGACCATACCTCACTGTCATTCATGATCAAAGGGTGCTGAACCCGAACTCATACCTCGCCGTATCACCACGTGATCCTCCGGGAAAAGAAGCTTTCTTCTTGCGCTTCGAGGTGGATCCGTATCCACTCGAGCCTTCTTTATTCGACTTTGATCAAGCTCATCTTCATCCCCCAGCTCTTCATTGTCTTCATTTTCCTTGCCCATGATATTTAAGCCCGGATCAAACACATCCTTCATCCTTTTCTTTTTCCCAGCTTTTTCAACTTCACTCTCATTCACATTCTTCGGAGGTAAAGAGAACACCACTTCCTTTCCACAACATCGGAAAGTGAGTTCAACTTGTTTCATGTTGAATAATGCATTAGCCGTGTGCAAAAATGGTCTTCCAAAAATCAGTTGAATGCTATCCTTGTTCTTTATGTCCACCACAAGGAAATCTCCCGGAAACGTAAATGTCAAAACTTCCACATGAACATCTTCAACTATCCCCCGTGGGCAAATTAAAGTATGATTCGCCACTTGCAAGACTTGACTTGTAGGTTTGAGTTCTCCAATCTCCAACTCCTTGTACAAATCCCACGACATCACATTCACACTAGCTCCGGAGTCACACAAGGCTTTCTCGACATTAACGTCACCAATTGCACATCCAATCACAAAGCCCCCCGGATCCTCCTTCTTGCTAGCTATGTTCTTCTTTTCTTGTTCACAATTCCTCACATCACGTGGCTCATCATCCGGGAACATTTCCACTCCAACAAGTTCATCCAACATCGACACTCGCTCAATTTCTTCCGGAAGCGGCATTTCAATGTCTCCCTTCCGTACATAATCTAAGAAATTTACATTTCCGGTTTGCTCATCATTTCGTGCTTCCACCTTTTCTACTTCGATATCCTTTTCTTCTTCAACACCCAATATAGACTCTTCTTCACTTTCCACTATCTCAATTTTAGGAGTCATTGCTTCCAATCTTTCCTCCATCTTGCTTTTACCCTCGACCATATTACAACCTTTCTTTTGCACTACTTCGGTATCACTCGAGAATTTCCTAGCTCGATGCTTCCCGCTCAATTGTTTAGCAATAGACGAAATTTGAAGTTAAATTTCGGCGAACATGCCATCGTACTTCTCAAATCTCTTGTCTATTTCCTCATTTGGATTCCTCCTCGGCTCTTGGGTGGCATACCTACTATTTTCCCCAGCATATCCCCCTTGGATACTACCTCCCCCTTCAAGTTGTAATGGCGGATTAAGAGCATTGTTCGAGTTTGCATAGGAGAAATTGGGGTGAAACTGGTTAGACGGATGACAGTACATGTTACCCGGCGGATTGTATTGAGGACGACCATTGTATCCCATCCTTTGATTAACAAAATTTACACTTTCCGGGAAGGACTCTTCATGTCGAACCACAATCATTTCCTCAAGGAGAATGAGAATAACTGCAGCCGTATTTGATCTTGGGGCACTTGGTTGATCTTTATAGTATCCGTAATCTCCAAAAATCGAGATATATGAACATTTGGATCCTCAGTTACGTGTCCCCCAAATTGGTTGTTTTGTATCATTGGGACCAACTGTGGCTTTATCTCAAATTGCGTGGCATTTACTCCTAATCGAAAACCTCCCGTTATCGGTTCCCCTTGAGGTCGAAAAAGGTTTTGAAGTGGTCTCTAAGGACCATTCCTCTCATTTAACATAACTTTCATCAACTCGAGTTGTCTCTCCAACTCTTCAATCCTAACCGTGTCCTCTCCATGGTTAGCCATATCAAAATCAATTTGAATATTTCCGCTTCTCTCTTGAATTTTCCTTGCCTCAAGCTCCCTAGCCTTTGATCGAGTGATCATAAACTACCTAGGAAAAATCAACAAAACAAATTACAAAGTAAAACAATTCAACTAAACAAACTAGAACAATTAGCAAACAAATGTTAGTAACAATATTCACACAAGCATTTCCTCAAACACCTAGCATACACTCCTTCAAACTTTCAACAATTTCACAGGACCTAATAGAAGATTCCCGGCAACGGCGCCAAAAACGTGACAACAGTGAAATGCAACACTATCTTCACGTTAAATTTTATCAGTTCGAGTCCTTTCAATTCGCTCAAGTGAAAATCATTTACTTATTTGAAGATTCAAATAGCTAGGCAAATCATAGTCGTTGGTAATTGTTTAACTAGGCAAAATAGAATGTAATCAAGCATACAAGTAACAAAGCAATAACAAAACATGTAATTAAACTTCACAAGCCAAAACAATTGAATAATTTGCTTGGGTAGATCAAAATCTCAAGTTCAACAATAAGAAGATAGTGAGTGTTGATTGAATTTCTATTGTTCAAAGTTAAATCAAACTATGTTGTAAACCAAATTTAATCCCTAGGAGGTTTAGCAATCGACCCTACATTCGCTAGCCACTTGCTACGGAAAACTAGCGGTAGATGACACTAGGAATTGTATACAGCTACGTTATTAACCCCTAGATCACTCCTAATCGACCGTCAATTATTGCCCTACGACCTAGCCCCGTACAGGGATTGGAACTAAAATCGTAAGAATATACACTTTTCACGACGATTCCGCCCGCGTGTTGGCTGCAGCGTTCACATCAACTACCTCTAAGGTTGGCTATTACCTACACCTAAGAGATAAGGAATAAGCTCAAGTGCAATTCAATCCCTCAAAGGAAAGTAAACAAGCAAATTTGATATCAACTCATCACAATATCCATTCTACAACACTCACAATTGAATTTAGTTCTTCATACCTTGAATTGAGTACAAATCAATAAGAGAAATGAGAGAATCCATTACAAAATAGCAAGGTCTACGTATGAACTTCTTTGATTGCCTTCCTTGGACTTGATCTACCTTCCTTCCTTCTTAGATCTTCACCAAATTGGAAGAATTAGGCTTGAATCTTCTTGAATGTGGATAGGGAATGTTTTGGAGATGAATCTAGAGAGAAATCCCATGACGATTATTTCAAATCTGACCAAAAGTTCTTTTAAAATACGAAAATCCCCCTTTTATAGACGAGCTCCTAGGGCATCAGATCGCCCGAGCCACCCATGGCTCGCCCGAGCCATGCTGGAAACCGCTATAGTGAAAAATCTCAAACTGGCTTGCCCGGGCCATCCTCGCTCGGCCGAGCCTGCTCTCTGTCAGCACGGCTCGGTCTAGCCTGCAGAGCTCGGCCGAGCGAGCCCTCTGTTTGCTTGGCTCGGCCGAGCCTGCTTCGCTCGGCTGGACGGCTCCTCCAAACTCCAAAACTCTTCCTTTTGCTCTGCTTGGGTGATTCAACTTCCTTCTAACCTTCGGCTCGGACGATTTACCTCCAAAACTCACCCAAAAGTGTTATAATATGCTCAAAACCTATCCTACAAAATTCAAAACATGAAAACACGACAAAAGAATAACAAAATATATGATATGAGGGTAAAATGAACGCAAACATGCACACTCACACATCAAAATATAGGTCATTTTACACACATATCAACCATGCAATCTAACAACTTCTCTAAAGAACAAAGAAACAACATGGGATACATCATCAGACTTATGACAAGGAATAAAATGAGCCATCTTAGAAAACCTATCGACAACAACAAATATAGAATCACTACCACGCGCAGTACATGGCAAACCTAGCACAAAACCCATAGAAATATCAACCCAAGGTGCAGTAGGAATAGGTAAAGAGGTATACAATCCATGGGAACTAGACCTAGACTTAGCTTGTTTACAAGTAATGCATCTACCACATACCCTCTCAACATCACGTTTCATGCGAGGCCAAAAGAAATGCTCATGCAACACAGCCAAAGTCTTAGCAATACCAAAATGACCTATCAAACCACCTCCATGAGACTCTAACAACAATAATTCTCGTAGAGAACACCTAGGAATGCACAACTTATTTCTCCTAAACAAAAACCCATCATGCCTAAAATACTCACCACTAGCAGATGTCTCACATGCAGCATAAATATCACCAAAATCCTCATCAGATGCATACAGACTCTTAATGCATTCAAACCCAAGCAACTTAGCATCAAAAGTAGAGATTAAGGCATACCTGCGAGACAGTGCATCAGCCACCACGTTTTTCTTAGCTTGCTTGTACTTGATGACGTAGGGAAAGTTCTCGAAAAACTCCATCCATCTTGCATACCTTTTGTTCAGCTTGTGTTGCCCCTTCAGACGCTTCATCGACTCATGATCGGTTATGGAGCCCAAGTATCAGTCGTGAGAGACGATCCAGTCTATATTCCGAGTGGGCCGATGACTAGAGCTCGAGCAAGGACGTTGAGGGC
>JAPKLW010000205.1:5363-100621 GCA_026898455.1 Plectranthus barbatus
TGTACATAATATACCAATCATAATGCTTTCAGTATATAAATCCATCAGTAAGCTTGCCTAGATAATGCACCGTCAGCGAGGTAACAGGTAACATCTGAGAAGTGGTTAACATATGATCACAACTCTATATATATATATATATATATATATATATATATATATATAATTACCAACTGGGACCGGCTAGGTGGCACCTAACTATCTAGTCGGCCACCTATAGCCTCTCTAAGTGCTGAACATTTTGAAATTGCATAATAAGACCAATTTGATGGTTTTTGGGTAGAGCAAATTTCGCGTAGTCCAAAATGGTTGCTCAAGCTTTTTTGTACTGTGTTTTTGTTTTATTCTCCATATTTAGCAAATAATGTATATATCATGCACTCAAAATTCATAAAGAAAACAAATACAAGCAACTATTAATAACCATGATTTTGCTCAAAAAAAAAAAAAAACCATGATCTGAACAAAATATTAATAAAGAAAAAGTCAAGAGATTTGAATTACCCTCTTCTATTATTTAAGTATTTACAACGTGTTGGATATATGGCCATTGGTCAATGAAATCAGAATATATAACCTAGCTATAAGTTGAAAGTAAAATTTGATTAGAAAAGTTCAAAGTCTAAATTAGTTGGTGTCGCAAAGAATATTTAGTTATGAGCGGGTCAAGCGTGCTATGACCAACATATTTTGACTCTATCTAGATTAAATTTCATCATTCAATTCTTGTAAGGCTGCAGTCAAATTTTCTCAGACACTTTACTCTTGTTTTAATCTTTTTAAATTTTTTTATGATTCCTATAGTTTGACTAGAAAGAGAATCAAACCTCAATAACATCAATTTATGTGGAATCCTCCCCTCATTTCATTTAATAGTTTTTAAGAATTTTAATTTAAATTAATTTTACAAATTCACCGTATATGGTTTATTCCACACGATTTCTGCAATAGTTTTTAATTTTTAATTATTATTAAATTATAAATTTGATTAACTGATAATTATAGTTCGAGTTCTTTTTTAACTAGAATTTTGTACATGGCTGATAATTAGGTTAGTTTTGATAATTATCGAAAACTATTAACTGATTGAAAAGAGACATGAACAGAGAAGAAGAGTTCACATCTAATAGTTATTCACCATTGAATATTGTGAGAAGAAGAGTTTAAAAGGATTGTATAATACTATTTCTGTTTTACTATATTAGTTTCACTTTTATTTTTTCATATATCCCATTATATTAGTTACATTTCCTAAAATGACAAATTTTTCATACATAAAATATTAATTTCACTATATTCACGAAATTGGTTATCATGACTTGTTAATATTTGATTAATCAACCGTGACGGAGAGAATTAGATCAAACCAATCTACATCTACTAATATATTAAAAGATAATAGTCTAATATAATTATTCCCACCAAAAGCAAAAAGTAATTTTTTATGTATCTCAATTGTTTGAGATTTCATTTATTAATATACTATTATATTAAATATCTATTAATATATTTGTAATTTTATTTATTAGTGTATCTATATTTAATATATACATGCGTATAAAATTTATATAATAATAAAAACAATACATGTTTCTCATTTTTTCCTCAAAATCTTTACAAATTCACTAATTTATTATTTTAATTTATTTTCAAACTCGTTTTGTAAATTAGAATTTTATTTTTATTGATTTTGTGTTTACTCACATTTTTGTGAGAATCTTGCGCGTTGTGTTGATGTATAACTAGTACTATATTAAAATTTAAAAGATAATAGTGGCCAGTTCTGTCAAAAGAATATTAGTCAGTTTTTATTTTAATTATTATTAATTATAAAATAGATATACAATAAATAAATAATAAATATATAACAAAACAATATTTATTATTTTTAAAAAAAATATTGTATCTCATTAATTTATTATTTTAATATTTTTCAAATAATATAAATATAATATATTTTATGGAATAATATTTATTTAAAAATACATTGACTTTGTAATTGATATATTTCTTTTTATTTTTATTAAATGTATATTTATATTTTGACTTATAATATAATAGAATTTAGTGCCCTAGTTTAACACAATGATGTCAAGGATAGCAGAAATAAAATGTTTGACACACCAACGTCAAAGTTTTAAACACGAAAATTAATAAAAGAGTTTGACACAACGAAAATGATTTTCTGAGGGTTTATAAAATACAAACCCCCGAGAGACACACGGCAAAACAGTTTTCACTATTCAAAAATAAGTTTTTATAAGTGAAGAATAGTCCCCTCGCTCGGGGTGTAGTGGTTAAAGCACTTTGCCTGGACCAAGAGGTCACAGGTTCGAGCTTCCCTGGGGACATCTGGGTGTGTGAATTTAATACATGTATTCCTATTCAAAAAATAAAAAAAATAAGTGAAGAATAAAATACTAAACAAGATAGAAATTTTTCTAAGTTCACTCCTTGGAACAATTTCTACGAAAGCTATCACACACAAATATACACGATACAACCTAACTGCTCCTCCACCTTAGGATTTAATCTCCGGAGATGGATTCCATAACTTGATTGTAGACTTCGTGCACTTGATGAATGATAGTAGAACGATGCAGCCTACAGAACTCACGAGGATATATTCGTCTAACCCCAATCTCTAATCTTCTTCGTCTTCTATTTATTGATCTTGGAGAACTCGTACACGTCTTTCACCACTTTGTAGTAGAAAGTGTCTTCTTCCACTTCTTTTACTTGGTCATGCCATAAAACACGACTTCCACTAACTCACTTGGAGGTTAATAAGAATGTGGAGGTGCTCCCTATTATTTAGGAACAAGAATAAATAATAAAATATAATTAAATATAGTTAGTAACAATAATGTATTCATTTCGTAATATTTAGGACCTGTAAAAACGTAACAAAACAGATATGTACTTGATTCCTAAAAAATAGGAATTAATTGTAACAGAGAGATACAGAAGTTTAACATAGAAGTGTCAAAGTTAAACAGTTTCTGTCAAAGTTAAAACAGATTCGGATAAGATTAACACCAAAGTGTCAAAGAGAGGTAAGTTTGACAACGTTGTGTCAAACTTACGTATTTGACACTTCACAATCTCCCCATAAGCTTATCCGACATGTTACCACTCCATATGGATCATCCATAACAAAAATAGCATTCATTGTCACACATTTTCATATGGTGCAACCATAATAAAAATAATAAATGTATGGATCATCCTTAAGCAAAATGAAATCATTGCAATGAGCAACCTAAATATCCAGCATTAGCAAAAAACAGAAAGTATTCAGAATCAGAATTTTAACAAAACAAACATAAACTTAAATTGTTCAAAGCAAGGAAATATGATAAACTGAAAGGTGGGTGATCAACCAACTCCAACTCCATCTCCCAGATCCACACATCACTCCCCCTGAATGGTAGCAGGTGGGGAAGCTCAATCCAGATCCTGAAGCAACTTGAGAGCCTGCTTGAGAAGTCCCTTGGGTTGGTTGATCTTGGAAGTGTGGTCTTGAGAGGAAGTACCAGCATCCACCTCTTCTTCCTCAGATGTGTCACTCGGAACATATAGCAAGTCTTTGACCCTGGTATCACCCTTTCTGGTCAGAGATTGCTCAAAGACTAGAGGAATGAGATCAGACTGCAACTCTTCTTCCAACGGAGTGACTCCTTGAGACATAATAAGCGCATGGAGAAGGCAAGGATGCGGTAGGAAAGTGGAGTCTAACTCTGACACTGCACGAAAGATGTTACTAAAAATAGCTTGGCCAAAGTTGAAAGGAAGACCAGTTCCAACCCTGTAGAGAAGTTCAACTTGTTCCTTCGAGACCACAAACAAGTTCTTGTTTGGCAACCAATTATTCACACAGATCTTGAACAATGCCACATACTTCCAGGTCAGAGAGGTCACTGGCATCTTGGTCACCCAAGTCTTAGCCTTTCCTCCAGTTAGTTCCACAGCTAAATCCTTCTCATCAGACTTTGACAGAGCTTCAACATCTCAGACTTTAACCCAAGGAAGGTATTGATGGTATCAGGATCAAACTTGATCACTTTTCCCCGAACAAAGGACTTCCCAAACTTGGTTATATCAGACTAAAAAACCTCATCTTTCAACAAATTTGCAAAAAATTTAAGTACAAGAGTAGCACTAAAAGAGGTAATCTCAGTCACAGTTTTCAGAAGGCCCCTTTTCTTAAGCAACAAATCCAACCTGAACTTAGTAAACATAGAGCTATCCATCATCTTCTCAATCTTAAACTCCCTCTTAGAATAAATCATCTTAAGAGACTTAGCTTGGCAATGATAATACTTCACAGAATATGACCGATTGACATCATAATCAGAGTCATCAACAGAGGAGGAAGTAGAACCTTTGCCCTTCTGGGATGAAGGCTCCATAGATTCAAATTTTCCAGCTTAGGTTTCTTGGATTTCTGAGCTTCATACCGCTCTGGAGATTCAGACTTCGAACGTCTCTTGGCAGACTATGACACCAGCTTCTTTGACTTTGATTTGCTTTTCTTTGATGATGGTCCAACATCAGACTTCCTCTTTTTTTCTCCGGTTGTTCACCACTGGAGTCGGCGTGTTCTTCCTTTTGTTCAACTTCTTGTGGATCCATTTTGAATTCCTCATCAAAGGTCGCCCAATCATTAGACTCATAGTCTGACACAACATTGTCAGACTTCAATGACTATTCTGGCAAATCATCAACTTTGTTGAACACATGTGGTGTATGTGTTAGGCTTCTCTGGAACTTCCTTGGCTTCACTTTCTTCCTTCTACTTGCAGCATGCTTCTTGTGCTCCTTTTTCAGTGTTTCTTCAAAAATCCTCTCTGACCTTCTTTCAGGCATCTTCCCTTCAAGTTGTTGTACAACATCTAAGATCAATTTCAGGTTCCATGGGTGATCGACATCAATCATAAATCCTTCCTGTCCGGGCAGAGCTATGCGAACCGGAGGCTCTTGGAGGACTTTAGTCGGGTTCACTTCTCCGATTGTCAGAATTAGGGTTTTGAAAGATTCGGGATGTTGAGATCCTGAATCTGGGTTTAGGAAGGGCTCCTTCAAAATTCTCTCAGTTTCCTCATCAAAGGCTTTGTCAAATTCTTCTCTTGATGGGATGGAAGGTGAGTTGGGATTTCAAGATTTCATTGGGGAAGTGTTTATAGGAGTTTTGGGAATTGGCTCTTGAGTAGACATAGGAGCAGGTATGAGTATGAGTTCAGAGGCGTGAGGGTGAGAATGTTCAGCGGAGAGTGGTGGAGTAGTTTCAGAGGTGAGTGGAGGAGAAATCAAAGGTTCAGATGTAGTACCTTCAACATTTGGATGCACTACTACAAATTTCATCTTTAGTGACACTCTTTTGCTCACATTATTGAAAAAATATTGTGATACCTCATATATTATGACATGTGTTAGGAAAGAGTAGTGTTGAGAAATTGATAAATAAATTTTTCTAATTAGAAAATAATATTAAATTTTAAAAGTTCTTTTCCTAACACTAATTTTGGAGTGTGAGCAAAAATATAAATTCTATTATGAATAGTAAGCGAGAGAAAATTTTAATCTCCCCCCAAATTTAAACATCACATAATACAATGTTAGTAAATATATTTATACCTACATCTAAATAAATGCAGGTTTAACAAATAAATGCATCATTTTTATTTACCCCCAATTTATTATCGATATTCTAATTCATTACTCTCTACATACCGCAATTTTTACACAGTGAAATTGAAATCAGAGAAGTTTGCCATTATTCTGCTCTTATTTTGTGTTGATGATTTCTGGTACTAATAACATTTTCGTTTTTTTGGGTATATTTTGTAGAAATTAGAATTTTTTATACCAAACTCGGATTCGATATTGGGTGTTTCGCGATCTGGACAATGCTATTGCTCTGGTTGATGAAATGGTGAGAATGCGCCAACATTTATTCCTTAAAATTGTTGAGTGTTACGGTCAAGATCAAAGAATACTCACTTGCCCGTCATCAGTTCGATAAAATGCTTCAGGAGAATGTTTAAATGAATTGCTACACATACATATTATCGTTGTTTACTTTTCCCATTTAAGTTGTGTGGATTTTGGTTTTGCAGTGTTAGGCATTCTAATTTTTTTTTCTTTCTTTTGGATTTTTTAGTAATTGAGTTCTGAGACTTTGTTTGTTCTTACTTTTCTAGTTTTTTATTTTATTTTGCAGATAGATTTGTATGAGATTTAGATCAATATGTTAAAATTAATGATGCTGAAAATAGGAAGAGTCTAACGTTGTGGGTAAGGACTTCTGATCTTTACATTATTTGTTTAACATTCCTTCCATTTCACTTGCTCCCTTTTTCATAATTGTGAGGATTCATGAGGTAGTCATGTACACAAACACTTTGGAGTTTGGTATGGGTTGAACAATTTAAGGTTTTGCTTTTGGTTGTTTAGAATTATTTTTCTTGGCACCTAATTGAGGTAATCTTAGTTGGGTTAAAGATTTGTTCCATCGGCATTTAAGTGGTTGAATAATTCTGTATATCATATTTATATAACAGTGTTGGTCTCCTGTGCATGTCTTATAACAGCAGCTTGACCGAGCTTGTGCTGTGTAGAATAGAAGATGCTTCAACCACAGGACAGACATTAGTATGTTTATATCTTGTTAAGAGTAAATACCATACCTGTAGCTCCCCTTCTTCTTCTTAGTAGCTTCTCTTCTTAGCTCCTTATTAGCTGCTTATTCTTTTTCTCAGAATACTAATACAATTATTTTGTCTCGTCATTTATTCTTTTTGATTCACTAAAGTCATTTTCTTCTCTATCTCTTCATGTTGTGGATCATGATGTTGTAGTAATTGGATTTTAATTAACTGTCCCTATGGGTCTTAGTTGCTGAATTTCCACCGGCATTCTCATTTCTCACCATAATGACATTATACTCTTTAGAATTCAGATGTAGTATACTTGGAGTTAGTATCACATAATTTGCACAAAGAAGATTTTGAACTAATTTTCACTTAGGATTCTAGCTAAAAAGAAAATAAAATCACTCAACACAAACATTACGATTTGTTAACTACTGCTTAATTAGTAATACTCACAATTATTTAAGTAATGACAATGCCATAAAATGTACGGTTTATTGACTACTGCTTTTTACTCATGTTGGGTTTTGTGGGTTGATAGATTTTTGGTAGAGAACTAGCAGAAATATCAGATTACGTGGAGTGCTTCTCTGATGGAGTAACGAAGGAACTAAAATGATTAAGGTTTCTTTTAGATGCTAAACTTGAAGGTTTCCCAACTAGAGAAATAAATGGAGAATTTGGGGTAATGCAACCAAGATATTATTGAGAACACGCACTTTTACTTTTGATTCTCCACTAAGATAACTTTTGTTGCAGGTTTTGAGTGGAGCTAAGCAGTTAAATGAGCTTGCCACTTATCTATAATAAAAATTAGAACAGGCTTTTGATATTGCTCGGATGGAAGCTCGGATAGCAGAATATTGTAGCAAAGACAATTCCCTTGTTAAACGTTGGGAATTGATTGCCACGCTTTAGTTTTGAATGCGAGAAGTGATTGGATTATAATGACACCTCTTACTGTTAATATAAGACCTTGTTCTATTATAAACAACGTAGAATACTGTTGGGACAAGCTTAATTTCTAGTAGTGATGGGAAGACGAGGATAGGGGCACCGGTGTAGTCTTCTCCATTTGGCGTTGCAAGAGTTGTTGCAGGATCTTGGCACCGTCCGGCGAGGCAAGTGTTTTGGCGAGGAGATCTTCGATATTTTCATCGGCTATGGAGTATTTTTGAGAGAGAGGAGAGAGTGACTTGAGGAAGAGAGAATGTGAACGGTTTGTGTGGAGGAGAGAGAGCGTTGATTGCCGTGTGATTGTTGTGAATAGTGATCTGCAGACATACTTAAGTAGAGAGAGGGTTTAATAGTAACACCAAAAAATAGGGGATAAATCACAATTTAACCAAACAAAAGAATTTAAAAAGATTAACTTAAAAAATTAAATCCTAAAAACTAGGATTAAATTCAAAACAAACTCGGTTAATTAAAATTCAAAAACCTTAAAGTTCGCAACAACTAAAAACAAATCTGCAGGGAAAAATAAAATCTCAAAAAGATTTAAAGTATGATGATTGTTAACTAGTTTGACACTGGAGGGTTAAAGTTACAAAGAGTCGATGAAAACATTCTCATTACTCCTTCCACAAAGATTGTGTGTCTAATCACATCCAATCTTTAGTACTAGATGAGAAACAAAAGAAATCAGCCTATTAATTTCTCAAATAAACTTTATTTCCACATGGTCAGAGTTCTAGCAATATTTTGTCCATAGTTATTTAGTTGTTTTGAAAAAAAGATAGGTCACAGTCACCAAGTTTTATAACTTTGAGATCTCACACTTGTATCTCTCAGTTTTATAACTTGGAAAAATAATCGACAAAGCAAACACAAACTTTAACATTCCAGAGTCAAAGATAGACAAGCAGTCACACACTGTCAAACCATTTAGGCAGGTGGGTTACACATGCCTAGAGATCTTCTCAAGTATCATAATCTCTCAAAGTCAAGAGCTTTTGTGAAAATATCAGCAATTTGTTCTTTTGTTGACACAAATTTTAAAGTAATCAAACATTTTCTCAACCATATCTAGAATAAAGTGGTGTCTTATATCTATGTGCTTAGTGCGTGAGTGTTGAACAGGATTTTTTGCAATTTCAATAGCACTAGCATTATCACACAGAAGTGTCAGAGTTTTAGAAGGTAAACCGTAGTCCTCTAGCATTTGCGTCATCCACAGAAGTTGAGTGCATCGACTAGTTGCTGAGATGTATTCAGCTTCAGCAGTTGACAGTGATATGCAGTTTTGCTTCTTGCTAGACCATGACACCAGATTTGCACCAACAACGATTCCACCACCACTTCTGTCATCCACATCACCAGCCCAGTCCGCATCACTATAACCTGTAATGTTAGTGCCAAAATTTTTTGTGTACCAAAGTCCCATATTGGGTGTGCAATAGATATATCGGATAATTCTCTTTACAGCCTTCAGGTGTGGATCCTTAGGATCAGACTGGTATCTAGCACATACACCAACACTAAAAAGGATATCTGGACGACTAGTAGACAGATATAGAAGACTGCCTATCATGCTTCGGTAAAGGGTAGGTTCAACTTTGACACTAGAACTATCCCTACACAGTTTATCACTACTTCCCATAGGTGTCTTCATATGTTTAGCAGTATCTAGACCAAATCTATTAACAATACCTAAAGCATACTTGGACTGAGATATAAAGACTCCATCTTGACGTTGCACAATCTGCAAACCTAAAAAATAGTTCAATTCTCCAACCATGCTCATTTGAAACATGTTTTGACATGTTGGTGACAAACTCGTTAATAAGTTTGACATCAGAAGCACCAAACACAATATCATCCACATAAATTTGAGCAATAATAAAATTATTTCCTATATACTTAACAAAAAGAGTTTTATCAGCATTACCTCTTACAAACCTCAGATCTAGTAGGAATTCTGTGAGTCTAGCATACCATGCACGAGGGGCTTGTTTTAAGCCGTAGAGGGCCTTTTTGAGCTTGTAGACATAATCAGACTTTGATAGATCTTCAAAACCTTTGGGTTGCTCGACATAGGCTTCCTCTTCCAAGATCCCATTCAAAAAGGCGCTTTTAACGTCCATTTGGTATAGGGAGAAATTAACAGCATGATCACTGTAAAATCTACAGATAAATTGCAGAACAGTGGCAAATAAAATTTATAACTCAAGTCGAACCCAAGGGAATTGTATGGGGAAATTATCCCATGTACTAATTATAATTCTAAAATTCATTATTAGAGTAAACATAAAATAGGTTATTGGTTTTATATAAGTAAAGAAAACAATACTAAAAATTAAAGAGTTTGTGAAAGCAAATTTAAAGGAACACAGATTCTAGGGCAAATATTCAATTAGGAAACATGCAAAATCAATCAACTCAGCATTGGTGGGAAATCATAAAATACTATAACTTCTTAGTCTGACAATTATAACCTAGATTACTATTATGTGAATGTGTGTGCTATGTCGGCCTCAATAACACAATAATAATCAACCTTCTTTAATCCACAGATTTAATCCCTACAATTATTATCTTCCCCTAAGATAGACAATCAATTGTATTCAAATTCCTTTTCCTGTTATTAATTTTCCCTCTCGGTCTTTCAATTAGTAACTTTAAACTTAGAATTAATATTATCTCTCGATCTCACAGTTCTAGATTCTACAAAATAGTTCAGGAACTAAAAAAACCATGCATATTGAGTTGAATAAATTAAACATGCATTTAGAATTGAATATTCATAGCCCTAGAACCTGCTAGGGTTTCTAGCCACTCATCGCAGATAGAAATCCAAAAGAAAACATATTAAATTGCATAAAAGTAAAGAACTTACAATAAAAATAAAGGGTTACGTGTTTCCCAACTCTCAAAACTCTAAAGACTCGATTGTAAAATGAAAGATTATGAAAAGGTATGAAAAGGTCAAAATTACGAGGATATATATAGAGGTGGATATGTATCTTATCAAATCTGGGACTAAAATATGATATAATTCGAGTTTAATCGAATTTTCGCATCAGCAGGATTTGCGTCGATCGATATGGTTCTGCGTCGATCGATGAAAAGCATCCACGTCGATTGATGTGGATTCCACGTCGATCGATATGGTCCTTCACTTTCCAGACTTGGTCATTTCTGCGCGGTCTCACGGTTTTGGCCATAACTTCTTCTCCCGAACTCCGATTGACCCAATTCCAATTGCATTGGAAAGATAACTCGTAGCTCTATCCATTTCCATGCGAAAATAGCCAGAATTCCTTATGTGGAGGGACCCTTCACTGCTACCTTTGCACACCAACTGCTTTCGGCATGGTTATCCAGTGAATTTAAGCCTAAAACCTGCAAAAACACACCATGACAAGTGTAACACCACATAGTATAGACTCACGCATGAAATATATATATAAACTCAATAAAAATACATAAAATAGTAGGAAATAATATAGATAAGTGAGTGAAATAATGAACTTATCAAACCCCCCAAACTTGAATGTTTGATTGTCCTCAATCAATAGGCAAGAAAGAAATAAAAAAATCATGCAGTTAAAGTGCAATGCCTCACAAGATTCATCACAGTCAAGGGTCAAAAATCCACTACACACATGCAATTTGAAAGAGACAAAAATTCATCAACCGTGGAAGAACTCACAGGAAGTGTATCACTCAACTCTTAAGTGTTTAAGGTTTAGATGAAAGCACTCAAAAACATGTATGAAGAAATTTCTACCATAGGGTTGCAAATTTTCTAATATCTCCACTGCTAGAATGTGCACACAAGTCTAGAATCAAAAAGAACTTTCAATAGGTTGTAACGTAGGCCTTTTCTGATAAGGTAGAGAAATATGGTCAAGTGACTAAAATCAATTGAGTTGTACACCTTAACAAACTACAAGCAGTCTCACTCATCATCCACCTCATCTCCTCATATACTTCAAAAAACTCCTTTAAAAATATTTTTTTTCTAGCTCATTTTGAATCTCTTATGCTCTTTCATAATATCACACATATATTTTTTTTCAGAGAGCTTATGAGAATTCTAATTATTTCTCGAGCTTCTCTAACATACATCTTTCACCAACCACTAATTTATCATATCTTATCCCCAATTCACCAATCTACCCCATACGTACCATAACTCAAGACACGAGTGAGACATTACTTTTCTTAATCTCATAGACAAGGAAATAAAAATTGTACAGGCTAAAAGTGGCTAACTGGGGAAAATTTATTGTGAAGGGACAGTGTTTAGGATATTGGGTTAACAAAGATGGCCTAATATCATCTCCTAAACTTGTGCACACTATGCAGTCTCAACACATAAAATAGGCAAGTTCTAGAGAAATCAAAACACACATGCGAATCTCACATCAAACGACATAAAGGCTCAAATTTCTCACATAAGGGTTCAAAAATTTTCTTCCACAGTTAATTTCAAATCAGCTCCATTGGCATGCAAGTATAAGTGTGTTAGGTATTACTGTTGTAATCCCACCTTAATTTGATGTTTTGATGTGTCAAAACTATATACCAAAGTCTAGGCTTTAGAGTATTACCCCATGTAATCTTTGTATAGGATAATTGAGTTGTAATAGTCTAGGAAGAAGGATATCATCAAAACTGTGGAATAGTTTTGGAGAAGACAACATTCTGACGAGATAACTGTCAAACAAACAAGACAAAGACAAGCAGAGCAGATCAAAGTCATTAGAATTGCACAGACAATTTCTTTTGCCAAAGTCTAGATACACAAGAAAACTGTTGAGAGGCGCTCACAGTTTCAAGTCAAGACAGTTTTACGTTCAAGAATGCATATGAGGCTAGTGTCGAGCAGTCGCAAAAGATTCTCGAGGAAGTCAACAATATAAGACAGAAATACTCAGTTGCGACTGGTGTACGACGTTGTTTGAATGTTTGACACATCAAGTAAAAGCTGCTCTGAAAAGAAGGTCGATGTAGCAGAGATATCAGAGATAAAAGCGACCTTTTACAGAGAAGAATAGACGGTGATTGAAAATTCTTCTCTATGTCTCTACCGGCTATTTTTTGGGTCTCCACCTATAAATAGCAGGAAATACAGAGACATAAAAACCTTTGCCAATTTAAAGTGCCAAACCTCTGAACTATCTCGCACATTTGAATCTCCGACACACAAGCCTCTCCACACAAGTTAAAGCCCAAGACATAATCACTTTCTAGAGAGAAGGAATTTATCGTGGTCCATTTATTGAACTCGAAGCATTCATTGCTCAAAGAATCTTTGGAGATTCACCGTGTTACTCTGGGTACATGATGATTAAATCAGCTGACTTAATCTACATCATTGGTGTTCTTATTCTTCGAATAAGAACATAGCAACCTGCTCTTACATAGGGAGAGTAGGTTATTACGGGCAACTGCCGAACTGTGAAAGTTCTGGGAGGAACTCAACCATCCAACCTATCGAATGAGGAAAATGGATGTTTTTCCTCAGTCCAACTTCGAGCCAGTCTACAGAGAAGATGAGAGCCTTCGACGGACTGAAGAAGGAGTGAAGTACAACTGTCTGGGCGAGTGATCCTTTGTGCAGTGGACGGAGGTTTCTACAGCAACTGACTATAGATCGTGAAGAGTGTATTTTCATTTCTTAGTGAATTACCAGATCAGATATCCGAAGAGTGGACGTAAGACTTAAGGCTCCAAACCACTATAAATATCATGTGTTGTTTACAGTTTTACTTACTTACGCACTTTACAGTTTTCTAGCATATCGTTAAACCTTCAACACTTGCCTCGCAAGTGTTGAAGAGCATAAACTGTTAACTGCACATAACTGCAAAATTGTTATATTAATCTGCTGGCTAACTTGAACTGGGCTCTTTAAAACTGCTAAATAAAAATTATGTTGTTAGTTAGCTAAACTGACTAAGTTAGAGTGCGATTTAACTGATTTAATACTTCCGCTGTGTTGGGATTGTATACTGAAAGCATATATGATTAAGTGTTTTGTACACTAGTCTTCATATATGTGTTGCTACAACAATGCTCGCTGTCTGATGAAACAAACATACAACGAACCATAATATCCTATTACCTCGTCTATAGGGCTGACCATATGGTGTGTAGGAGATCACAGAAGATCATGTGAGTTGTTTGACCTAGCGAGATATAAACAGTATCACAACTGAGACAGTCCATGGATAGGCTGTCGGTCTAAGCTGCGGCACATCGGTTCATAAGTGAGCTTATCCTAGCTACTTGATGTGTCGGTACATGGTTATGTACTGATGGGATCAACAGTGGGATGTGCTATTCTCATTGACATATGAATGAGCCAGATCCCTAACATACTTCCTATGATCTTAAACCCTACAATTGTTCTCGTGGCCTTCTCGTTTTTGGATATGTTTTTTCACCACGAGAAAATTCGTGGTTAGATTTGATAGAAAATCATGCAATAGATCTAGATCTATTTTTGTATTTTCTTTATTTTCCAAATCTGTAAAAATTGGAGAAATTGGGATCTGAAAGAAACAAGAAACGAAGAACATGGCATCACAGCAGAAATGGCCAGGAACTCGCCGGCAGTGACCACGACGGCAGCAGGTGGCGGCGGCAGCAGAAACCCTCTGTTGTGGCTGGGCTGCACCTGGTTTTCGAGCTGCTGCGCGTGTTTCTGGCGAGTCCAGGTTGACGGCAGTCCAGCAGTAGCGTGCAGGTGGCCGGCGAGCTCCCAGATTCGGCCGAGGCGGCGACGGGCGGCGCTTCAAGGAGCAGTGGTCGCGCAAGGAAACCCTAGGGTCTCCTGCGTGGCTGGGCCGCGCTCCTGTTGCTGCGCACGGTCGCGGCACATGCGGCGCAAAAGGGTGGCGGCGGCGGGGAGTCTTCCCTGCGGCTGGGCCACGCCCGTCTCTCTCTCTCTCCCGTCGCGTTTTCGATGCAGGACCGGCGATGGCCGAGGGAGTAGCAGACGACGATGGTGGTGGTTGTGCGTAGAGGCAAGGACCGCGCGCGACCATTGGTTCGCGTAGCCGGCGTCCGCAATTGTAGTGGCTGCGCGCAGAAGCAGCGCCTTGCGCGGTGGTGAGAGGCAGCGCATCCTTGCTATGTTAGCTGTTGCTTCGCGACTCGCCGCCATTTGCTGCGGCTGTTGTCATGAACGACGATGACTGAGGATGATGGGCAGCGGGCGAGGCCGGCGGCGAAAGCTGGCGGCGTGCTCTGACGGTGGCGGCGCCGGAAAGGCGGCGCCGGCGGTGGGCTACAAGGAAGGTGGCGGCTGGTGTTGTGAAACTAGGGTTTCCAAACCCTAGGGTTTCCAAGCCCGGGCCGTGGCTCGGGCTTCTCAGCCCGGAGGCGGCCCGCAGTCTGAAATTAGGGTTTGACACTTTCCTTTGGGCCTGAAACCCTAATTGAAGCCTAATTGTTGTTAATGCAAATCCAAATCAGTTTTCAAGTCAAATAGAGGCCCTGTTTGAAGATCTGTACTGAAATTAAATCATGTAATAGTTAGATTTAATTTTTTTTTTTCAGTTGTAATCGCATCTGAGGGGCCATGAGAAATTTTATTTATTTTTTTAATTATTTCTCGTACTGATGTGATTTATTATGTGCGCACCAGTAAATAATAGGAAATCATGTTTATTTTCTTTAAATATTTACTATTTAAGCATGTTGAAAATTTTAAATTATTAAGCATGTTTTATGTGATTTATTTTAAGTTTTAAATTGTGTCTATAAATTCCAGGATTCATATTAATTTATGATGGAATTTTAGATATGACGTAATTTATGGCAACATAAAATAATGTGTGCATGAAACCTTTAGATTTAAAATACTAAGCTTGATTTTGGTTATTTTTCAAACTAAAATCATTAGACCTCCACAAATACGACCTCTCATTAGAAGTAAGGTATTTCAAAGCGTAAATGTCTACTCGGGTAGCTTGCTTTAGAAGTAACTTACCAGTTTTAATGCGATGAGGTTTCCAAATAAAACATTTATTTTAAGATGAGAAGTGGGAGCCTCTAAGCAAACGTCTACTCGAGTAGCTTGCACTGAGACAACTCTCACAAGTCTCTAAGATTAATCTAAATGGGATAACAAAGGATGTAAAGGGCATGCGGTATGGGTCGAGTACGTATGCCAAATCATTTTTTATCATCTGGAGTTAGGCTTGTGGTTAATTTTGGCTTAGATGTTGCCTGGAGTATAACTCATGAATGATGTCCCTGCTCTGGATAGGTGAACATCATCTTAAGATCTCCAATATTAATTTCTTTTGCTTAAGATACCTGGTATGTTAAGAAATTAAAGGACCTATTTTGGTCTGGTTGAGCATTTGCCGTAAACGTCTACTCGGGTAGCTTGCGGGAAATTAGCTTGGGCAATTGGAAGAAGCAAATTGCATTGTTTTATCTAAAGGTTCTATGCTTATTTGTTTCAATTGTTCGTAGTATGTGCTTACTTTAATTTGCTTATTTGTTTTCAGATATGTCTATGAAAAATGTCATTAATATCCTCGCTCAAAATCCTCTCAATGGTCCGAATTTCCTTGAATGGAAACGTAATTTTGATTATATCCTTGTTGCGGAAGAACACAAGTTTGTCCTTACTGATCCTTGTCCGCCAGTCCCAGCAGCTGACACTACTGCCGAGTGGTAGCAGTCTTACGATAAGTGGATTAAGTCTAATAATGTAGTGAAATGCTACATGATGACCACTATGAGTAAGGTACTGCAGCTGCAACATCAACATTATGATAAGGCCTGTGAGATTATGGATAATCTAACAGCGACTTATGGCGAACAGAACTGTCAGATTCAATCACATGAGGGAGATTGTGAGTAAGAAAATGTCTGAAGACAGTTCAGTGAGAGAGCACGTGGTTGCCATGACTCACCTCATGGATGAACTAACGTTGCATGGTGGTGGTATTGACGTGGAAGCTCAAATCGATATCATACTAAACTCTCTTCCCAAGTCCTTTGAAAACTTCAGGTTGAATGCTGTGATGAACAAGAAGGAGTATACTCTTAATGAGTTACTCAGTGACTTGATGGCAGCACAGTCCCTGATGGAGCCCGAAAAAGCAGTTTTGGTATCTTCTTGTAGCCGGGCTGCTGCTCCTAAACGAGCAAAACCTAAAAGAAAGGCTAGAAATAAGAACAAGAAAACTGCTGGTGGGAACAATGGAGTTTATGCTCCAAAGAAAAAGGCTGGGAAAGTTAAAGGAAAGGGCAAGTGTTACCGCTGTGGCAAGCTAGGACACTGGAAAGCAAATTGTCCAGGTGTTAACACCAATGGACGAGGTACGTCATCATTTACATGTTTAGTATCAGTTTTCTACTCCTTGTGAGTAGTGGTTACTGTGAATTCTAATCATGTTTTGGCTGCGCTGTGCAGAGAATCAAGCTGATGATAATGCTTGAGGATGACGGGACTACCAACTCCAAGGAAGATGCTGGAGATTATTCTCAAGTTGTTGGAGTTATTTTCTTAAAAACTCTGTCTTAATTCAAGTTTCTGAAGAGATGTTGTTTTGGTTTTGATAAACATATTTTTCATCCATTGTTATGGATTATCAGTTATTCGATAGAGTTTATCTATCATGAATGAATAACAGTGTTTTCTATTATGGATAATTATCTTTTCATTACTTGATTACATAAACTATCAGTGTTCTAAGGTATAATTTAAAGAATCTCTATAGAAATAGGTTACATCAGTCTAAATAGTTTTAAATAATTCATGGGATTATGGATTCAATCCAGGTATTCCTAAGAATGGTACTTATGACAACTACTTAGAGGTATAAGATGGTAACCAGGCCTTTTAATGGGCGATTGTATCTCTATAGATTATTTCGTGTTTGCTCTGGTTTGCTGGTTTAAGTCTACTTCCGCAGTTGCCTTAACAGGCATTGATACTGAAATCATTTAAGATTTGGATATGTTTATCTAGTTCACTACAAGTCTTAGTCTCTTGCTTTAAACAAGAGCGTTCAAGAATAAGGTAGCGAATAAGTTAAACAAGACCGTAAAAACATTATGGTTCATTCATAATGGTATATCTTAAGTGATGGGGTTTTACAATATCTGACAAAGCAAGGGATTGCATCCCAGTTAACTACACCTACTATCCCTCGATTGGTATAGTGTAGGTAAAACGAAATAAGATTCTTTAAAAGTTTATAAGTTATGCCAGCTTTGCCAAATTTTTGTGTTTGGGAAGAGCACCAAAAGCAGTTGTGTGTTTGCTTAATCTGGTGTCTTCTAAATCAGTTCCAAATACCCTAGCAGATCTTGACTATGTCAAAAGGACAATAATGGGTAATTCGGCTGTTAAGCTGATATAAGAAACTGATTGGTTGGAAGAAATGTTTAAGCTAGTACTGCTTTGTGGGCTATTCCAGGTAAACGAAAAAGATAGTTGCTTTGTGTATCCTAGATACAAGCAGGTTGTATAGGATGAAACCATGAATCCAAATGCAAGATTGTTCTCTAACGTTTTAGAGAAGACAATTCAAATCCATCAGGAAATACCCCGTGGCATATTGAGCATACCTTGGAAGGTATGGTACCAATTGCACGGTCACCTGTGTTAGGTGGTAAACCACAAATTAATGCACCATTAACTGACAATGTAAAAGGAGCATCGTTGCAGTGGGAGGTTGCCTTAACAGGCTTAATGGTACTAGTTCTTAGAAACAGTCTCTGACTTGTTCCCAACATAACGAACAACATCGTACTTATCCCTTAAAGCGCAACGAAGCTGTTAAGACAAAATATGCAATTTAATGACGTCAAGTCGTGAATTCAGAAATGAATCAGTAAAGTTTATGGTTGTGTATCAGGATCAGTGATTGCCAAATAACTTTCCAGCTATAGGCAACTGATTGATATACAAGAAAAATGCCCGAATGGTAACTTAGTATGTTTTCAAAAGTCTAGGTTAGTGAGCAAGGTATGTTTCACAACAAGACCTTCTCACTGGTTGCAACTATTAAACCCATTCGAATTCTTTTAACCATAACAGGACATATGAATCTAAGTATCTGGAAGATAGATGATATCATTCGTATTTTATAAACGGGTACCTTGATAAAAGGTGATGACATCTATGTGCAACAACCAGATAAGTTATGTCCGGTATGGTGAGAAGCATCGTGTCTGGAAGCCAAGGAAGTTCAAGCATGAACTTAAAGGAGCTTCAAGGTCATGTAACAAACATTTCGATATTGTCTATCGAGAATGTAGTTTCATGTACCAGTTATGTGTCAGCGGAAGCGTGGTTTTCCTTGCACATTATGTAGATGATATTTTCACATTCGGAAACGGTGTGGAGACATTGCCAGACATAAAGGATGGTTATCCGAACAGTTTCAGAAGCAAGACTTATGAGATTTTGGAACATCTTTTGAATTAAAGTCTGGTGTTGCCACAGGAAAAGGATGTAAAGGTACCTCAAGTTGCTTAAATTGATTCTGTGGTAAGTCGTTCATAGCAAGAAACATTGTTATCTTTCTATAATGTAAATGAACGAAGTTAGACAACTGTACTGCTATAAGCATGTTAAACAGATATCAATTCAACTCAGGACAAGCACATTGGTTTACAACTGTGCCATGTGAGTTGAATGGCATCGGATATCCAGGAGGAAAATAAGGAAAGGAAATTGACCGCTAACTATGTTTTGGCCTTGAAGGAGTTATAGGAATCTAACACAAAAGTGTGTTGCGGTCGGTATGAAGGCTGAGTTTTTGACAGCTTCATTAGCTTTACAAGAAGCAGTATAACTCCGGTGTTATCCTCTAGAGGTGTGTGTTCTGAGTTTACCTAAATCATATGGAATTGTGATCATGTTGGTGCAATGACAAACTCAAGGGAACCCAAGACTCACAAGGTGGTGAAACACATAGGATGTGTGGTATCACATCATACGAGGAATCGTGACAAGAGGTGACGTGAATGCAGTGGGAGTGATTGACAGTAAAGACACACTTAATACTTTGATAAAGCAATGGTATTATGCTTTAAGTATAAGTGGGAGATTGTTGGGATTGTATACTGAAAGCATATATGATTAAGTGTTTTGTACACTGGTCTTTATATATGTGTTGCTACAACAATGCTCGCTGTCTGATGAAACAAACATACAACGAACCATAATATCATATTACCTTGCCTATAAGGATGACCATATGGTTTGTAGGAGATCACAGAGGATCACATGAATCGTTTGACCTAGCGAGATATAAACATTATCACAGCTGAGACAGTCCCTGGATAGGCTGTCGGTCTAAGCTGCGGCACATCGGTTCATAAGTAAGCTTATCCTAGCTACTTGATGTGTCGGTACATGGTTATGTACTGATGGGAACAACAGTGGGATGTGCCATTCTTATTGACATATGAATGAGCCAGATCCCTAACATACTTCTTATGATTTTAAACCTAACTGAAGGATAAGGGGCACACACAGATTGACCACACTTTGATTTACCATGGTGGCGAGTCCTAAATGTACTCTAATACTCGTATTTTGGGTGTTGGCAATTTGTGTGTGGCCTGCTTAGGCTGGACGTTTAGGTAAGCATATCCGTTTCAGGATGGAGACATTCCCTGAGGAGCTCACAAGGTTCATTATGCTAAACTCTGCAGGTTGAATTATTTAATTCAGGCATAAGTGAATAGAAGTGAGTGGTATTACTCAGGAAATAAGAGATTAATTAATTGTGGCTGATTGTCATAAGCCAAATTAATTAATGAATGTCTAAAACCTTAAATATGTGGATCATGTTAGTTTGGTGCAACTCGTTCCTAATAACGTGGTAATAAAGGGGCGTGTCAGCATTGTTACCGTGGTGAAGGTTAAAACAATGTTTTATTAATTAATTATGTTCTGGGTTGAACAAGGAAGAATTAATTAATAAAGAGGGCCCAATTTATTAATTAATTATGTTTTGGGTATTGTGCATAATTAAATATAAGATAAACCCTAGCATGCTCCTATGAATTTAATACAATATTGTGGATTGAGAATTACCATAATTCTGTCGAGTCTGAATCAATCTTTTGCGTTTGAATTTTCAACTTAAATTCAACCACGCAATCCGATTTTATCTGCGGAAGTAGAAATTAGCAATCTAATTTCTAGATAAATTCGAAAAAATAGAAAGAAAAGAAATAGGATTTCTGTTCTCCAAATCAGATCTTCAGGGCTGTGTCCCAATGCTGTTCAGATCTACTACTGGTGAGGACTCCGTAGATCTGTGGCTTGAGCAGGAGCAGAATCGAAATTCTCCTCCTCTTTCTCCCAAAAATGGCGCCCCTCTCTCTCTCTCTCTCTTAGGTTTAGGGTTTTTCAACTCTATTATGACTTATGAGAGAGAGTTGTCTATTTATAGACCTAGGGTTTTATCCCTAATGGAGTCATGGCTCAATTCAGCATATTTATTTGGGCCAGTCCTGGGACCTAATGCAAATAATAAAGTGGGCCTATAAATTAATTAATTCCCATGTCCACAACCCAGGACACAATTAATTAATTAATATTAATTCTTTTTCACCACAGAATTAATACTGACCTACCCCTTTATTACCACGTTATGAGAACGGGCTGCATTAATTGAGAATCCTCATATTTAAGGTTACCGGACATCCATTAATTAATCGGAGCCTCTGACAAGCTCTAACTATAATTAATTAATATCTTATTATTCCTGAGTAGTACCACTCAATCCTTATCACTCGTGCCTGAACTTAATCAGCCTGCAGGACTTTGACACGATGAATGTTATTGAGCTCCTCAGGGAATGTCCCCATCCTATTACTCGGATATGGTTACCTAAACCCAGTCTCAGGCGGTACTACACGAATTGCTATTACCCAAGATGCGGATATACGAGCACGTTACTTAGGCTCTCCACCATGGCAAGTCAATGCAACAGTCAACCCATGCAAACCCCTGAACCTTCGTTAGGGTTTGGACTCAATCAATATAACGAGTTCTTGTATTCGCTGATGTCAGACAGACGAATACATCTCACTGCAGTCCATCAATACGCCACCTCTGCATACCAGCATGTCAAGTAACCAAGACAGACTACTTATTCCGACAATGTCACAGCCATCCGGACAGACGTATCCTCATATGCTGTCTCGGCTATGATCAGGTTTATGTCTCACTAGATCAAGTGATCATACTGTCTTTTGCGATCTACAACACGCCGTATGATCGTCCCTATCGGTGAGACAAGAGGATACCATTGTTCATACATGTAAGATTGTTAACAGATAGGAGAAATAAACCGTTGTATACTCATTATAATAAATGCTTTCAGTATACATAACCCATCACAACTGTCCACCGCAATTATTCAGATTCAGATCCAGATTTACTTCATCGTTTTATTCTCCGATCTAGATCTGTAGATCAAACGTTGAAGATCAGGTATTCCTAAATTCCATCCTCTGCAATTAATTTTGTAGGAGCATGCATAGGTTCGCATGGTTTATTTAATTGAAATTTATTCCTGGTATCCTAAGAACGATCCTTGCCAAGAATTTAATTAATGTCAACTCATGTTGTCCATCGTAGACTCAAACCCAACACGCTGCATATCATACGTACTCTGATCTGGGACCAACAAGTGGTATCAGAGCAAGTCAGTCTTTCTAGACTGTCCTGTTTTGAGTCGCTTAAGACCGGATCCGTACTTCCTTACACTCTAACTGTTGTTGTAGTGTGATTAGCGAGCATATAATCTACAGATAATGATGAACTATCCAAGTCTTCCCAAATACTACCCAGAGAAGTTCGAAGTATGTAAGAAGAGGTGTCTTATTCTATTGAGAGCTCAACATCCAGAGATGGATGAGGTTCTAAAAAAGGGACCTCTAAAAATCCAGATCTCGAGAATCACTCACGCAATAGGAGATACTCCAGGTGGTATCAAAATAGTACCCAAACGTACAGAAGATTGGACACATGAGGACAGGAAACACCACCAGGTTGATCATATTGCACAGGAAATAATCATACAATCTCTTCCAGATTCTCTCATAGATGCAGCCGTGGAGCACACCACAGCCAAAGGACTCTGAGATTGGATCAACAACCTCACGAAAGAAACAGAGGCGATGAAGCGCAACAAGAAGCAGGTTGTCATGGAAAAATATGAATCTTTCCAGATGTTTCCTGGTGAAACAATAAAGTCGATGGAAGCAAGGTTCAACACCATCGTCAGCGAGATGAAAAGTCTTGGTAAAACTGAAGATACGGCTGATATGAATGCCAAGATCCTATCAAGACTGCCGAAGGTGGATTAATTTGTAAAAACCACCAGTTTAAAGACCATGGATCTCTCCAAAATATCTACAAAAGAGTTGTTTGCCGAACATCAAGCCCATGAATGGGACATCTAGATGGCAAACAGGATTGAAGCTGCTCGAACCCCAAATTCAGCAGCTAATGGCGATGCAGCCTTCTTTGTGAAGAGAGATTTTTAAAGGCGCTCAAAAAGGCCAGTTTACTTTGAGAAAATTGCCCAACAATCTTCAGCGAAGTATACCTCCAACACAATTCAGAAGACAGAAACAGAACTGTCAGTTGCCAAACTGGAGGAACAGTTGAGGAACCTGACCGCACTCCTTGAGAAAGCAAAAGGCAAGGAGAAGGAAGCTCAGTCAAGTGAGCAAAGGTTCATCAAGAGAGAGCTACGTACGTGCTACGAGTGCAACTTCCATGACCACTTGAAGTATGAATGCCCTCAAGTCTCTCATGAGGAGAGAGACAGATTGAAGAAGCTGTTCGAGAATAGAGCATCCAAAGTTGTTGCCCAAGCTATGCTCACCAGAACAGAAGTGCCAGATGTACCCGACCATGACGATGGATACTACACATCTATAGATGAGAAGGATGAGGAAGCATTTCTTGCTTTCATGGCAGCCATAGATGGGGATGTAACTGATGAAGAAGAAAGCGCTTTAAACCACAAAATCCTAGTAACAACTAATCTGCCCACACCTAGTGTTTCTTTATGCTTTGATACAAATTCTGAAACATGTCACTCAAGTTCAGATGATATCACACTTGAGAAAATTATTAAAGAATTTGAAAATTTTCATGAAATTAAGGACACACTAATTAGTGAAAATGCTTCACTGAAATTGAAAATTTCAGTTTTGACAGATGAAATAAAAAGAAATAAGTTGCTTAGTGTGGAATAAAATTATATAAGAGAAGAACACGTCAAATTGTTTAAAGATTTTGAAAATGTGACAAAAGAACGTGATTCTTTAAAGAAACTTGAGCATGCTGAATGTAACTGTTCTTTTAAAAGAAGCTTGAAAACATTGAGTGAGATTCTGAGTGTTCAAAGACCTCCATCTGATAAATTCGGACTTGGATATATAGAATATCATAATGAAGAGGAAGTCTTGAACAATCAAAATCCCACCTTAGGAACTGAGAATACCCATTTAGGCTTCGTCAAAGCGAGACTCAGTTTAAGCACTCTGTTGGAAAAGGGAAAGGCAATTTCCAAGAAACCAGTCAATCAAAATGTAAAGACCAAATCCTGGTCAAAAACTGAACTGACATTTCAATAGAATGTGAACACAGTTAGAAAACTCGATAAGCAAATTGTCATAAGGAAAACTGACCTTCCCTCAAAACTGGATAAGCAAAATGTTCCCTATGCAAGGATTCCAGTTCTACCAACAAGAATGACTAAGTGACATGCACATGTTGCAAGGAAGTCTGTTCGACAATCGGAATTTAATCCGAGAATCTATGATAGAGCTGCTGTTCATCATACTTATCATCTGAATAGGGGAACACCTATTCGAGGCCAGAGTCTAATCAGTTCTATACTCAAAAGACTGTAACAACTACACAACCAAGAAATGTTTCTCGAAAATCTTTTCACAACAGTCACTTCATAAAGAGTTCACAGATTACAACTCTAAATAGCATGCATCCACACAGCACACATTAGAAGAAAGGCTAATAATAATCAGAAAGGTGATTTAGCTTCACATATTGTGAGAGTGAAACAAGTGTGGATACCAAAAGGTTGGATTCACATGACTAACCCTGTAGGACCCAAAAGGATACGGGGACTTAAATAACTTCTTCTGTGTTGCAGAGTAAGAATCCACTGAAGAAGTCAAGAACTTAGATATTAGACAGCGGGTGTTTGGCTCACATGACGAGAGAAAAAGGATTGATTAAAGACCTAGAAATGTACGAAGGAGTAACAGTCAACTTCAGAAACAAGGCGGGTCAAGCGATTGGAATAGGATACGTGGAGCACAATGGAATAATCATTCAGAACGTATTCTTGGTCACTAATCTGAAAGACCATCTCCTCAGTATAAGTCAACTGAGTGAAAGTGGCTACATTGTCAGATTTGAAAAGTTAGAATGCTAAATAATCGACAAAGAGTCACGCAAGCTCATAATCAGAGGAATCAGAAGAGGAGGCCTTTATAATGTAGATTGGTCCAGTGGAGTAAGAGGGACATGCCTCATAGCAATCAATTGCTCAGAAGCCTTAAACTAGTTATGGCACAAGAGACTTAGCCATGTGAACTTCAACTCGATCCGACATCTGGCGAAGCATAAACTATTTGAAGGACTGCTAGAGAAAAAGTTCTAGAAAGAAGGAGTATGTAAAGCCTGTCGGTTCGGGAAACAGACAAAAGCCTCCTTCAAGATATGGCCAGTTACAGCGTGCACAAAGATGATTTTAAAGCTGTTTCATATGGATTTGTTTGGACCAGTCACCCCACCCACAACTGGAAAAAGGAAAATATACGTTAGTAGTTGTTGATGACTACTCAAGATATACATGGGTGGTGCTGCTCAAATCCAAGGATGAGGTCAAAATCATCTACCAGAACTGATCAACTGTCTTCAGAATGAAAAAGGATTAAAAGTGAAGAGGATAAGATCAGACAATAGAACCGAATTCTGCAATGGACTGTAGGGTTTTCCCGTCAACCGAATCACCAAAACCAATTTGAACCGGATCGATTTATGGTTATTGCAAATAATTAAAATTCTCAAAACCCTAGCATGGTCCTATGAATTTAATACAAAGATTTGTGGATTTAGGGTTTACCGTAACTACATCGAGTCTGAATCGATCTTTCGCGTTTGAATTCCAAAACTCAATTCAACCACGCGATCCGATTTAATCTGCGAAAACAGAAATTAGAGATCTAATTTCTAGATTAAATTCGAAAAACAAAGAGGAGATGAAAAGAAAAATTTGTTCTCCAGATTAGATCTTCAGGGCTGTGTCCCAATGCTGATCAGATCTACTACTGGTGAGGACTCCGTAGATCTGTATTCTGAGCCGGACCAGAATCGAAATTCTCCTCCTTCATCTCCAAAAAACGGCGCCTCCTCTCTCTCTCTAGGTTTAGTGTGTTTCAACTGTGTTTTTAACTTATGAGAGAGAACTGTCTATTTATAGACCTAGGGTTGGAAACCCTAATGGGCCATTTTGGGCTCAATTCAGCATATTTAATTGGGCCAGTCCTGGGACCTAATGCAAATAATAAAGTGGGCCTATAAATTAATTAATTCCCATGTCCACAACCCAGGACACAATTAATTAATTAATATTAATTCTTTTTCACCACAGAATTAATACTGACCTACCCCTTTATTACCACGTTATGAGAAAAGGCTGCATTAATTGAGAATCCCCATATTTAAGGTTACCGGACATCCATTAATTAATCGGAGCCTCTGACAAGCTCTAACTACAATTAATTAATATCTTATAATTCATGAGTAGTACCAATCAAACCTTATCACTCGTGCCTGAACTTAATCAGCCTGCAGGACTTTGGCACGATGAATGTTATTGAGCTCCTCAGGAAATGTCCCCATCCTATTACTCGGATATGGTTACCTAAGTTCAGTCTCAGGCGGTACTACACGAACTGCTGTTACCCAAGATGCGGATATACGAGCATGTTACTTAGGCTCTCCACCATGGCAAGTCAAAGCAACAGTCAACCCGTGCAAACCCCTGAACCTTCGTTAGGGTTTGGACTCAATCAATATAACGAGATCTTGTATTCGATGATGTCAGACAGACGAATACATCTCACTGCGGTCCATCAATACACCACCTCTGCGTACCAGCATGTCAAGTAACCAAGACAGACTACATATTCCGACAATGCCGCAGCCATCCAGACAGACGTATCCTCATACGCTGTCTCGGCTGTGATCAGATTTATTTCTCACTAGGTCAAGTGATCATACTGTCTTCTGCGATCTACAACACGCCGTATGGTCGTCCCTATCGGTGAGACAAGAGGATACCATTGTTCACACATGTAAGATTGTTAACAGATAGGAGAAATAAACCGTTGTACACTCATTGTAATAAATGCTTTCAGTAAACAAAACCCATCAATCTCCCACTTATACTCAAAGCATAACTAAGCTATTACAGAGTATACAGATCGTCTATCTAGTATGCTGTCTCTTTAACCACTATCAGTGGTTGGCATCCACCTCATACCCAGCTCACGAATATGTCTTTCGTAAACTTTCTGCGGCAAGCTCTTTGTAAACGGATCAGCAAGATTGTCAGCAGTGTCAATCTTCTTAATCAGAACATCGCCCTTCGATACGATTTCTCGTATGATATGGTACTTTCTCTCTATGTGTTTGCTTGCCCTGTGGGACCGCGGTTCCTTTGAGTTTGCCACTGCACCAGAGTTATCACAATAAATTGTGATGCTTCTTGGCAAACTCGGGATCACGCCCAACTCTAAAAGGTAGATCCGGAGCCACACCCCCTCTTTCGAGGCATCGGAGGCGGCGACATATTCCGCCTCCATGGTGGAGTCAGCAATGCATTTCTGCTTTGAGCTCCTCCAAGATACAGCTCCACCTCCCAGCAAGGTAAACACATATCCTGAGGTCGATTTCTTCTCATCCTAGTCCCCTTGGTAATCCGAGTCTGTATAACCCACAGGGCACAAATCCATACATTGATAAACTAGGCAGAAATTCCTAGTTCTCTTCAAATACTTGAGGATATGCTTTACAGCAGTCCAGTGCGCCTGTCCAGGGTTAGACTGATATCTTGCTACCATGCCAACGGAATAACAAATATCTGGCCTGGTACAAAGCATCGCATACATGAGACTGCCCATAGCCGAAGCGTATGGTACAAGACTCATCTCATCTTTCTCCCGCTGTGTCTGAGGACACTGCCCACCAGAAAGACGAACGCCATGTCTGAAAGGTAGCAAACCTTTCTTGGCGAGTTGCATGCTAAACCGGGCTATCACAGTTTCCACATAGGATGTCTGGGATAAGCTCAACATTCCTCTCTTACGATCTCGTAAGACCTTAATCCCAAGAATGTAGCCAGCTTCTCCCAGATCCTTCATTTGGAACTGTTCAGATAACCATGCCTTGATTTCTGACATCACTCCCTCGTTGTTTCCAAATAGGAGTATGTCATCAACGTATAGTGCAAGGAAGACCACGCTCCCACTGACACAAAGTCGGTAAACACAACTTTCGTTTTCCAACTGTGCAAATCCATAGGATTTAATCACATCGTTGAAACGTAAGTTCCACGACCTTGAAGCTTGCTTAAGTCCATACAAGGACTTCCTAAGCTTCCAGACAACATGTTCTTCGCCTTTGCTTATGTAACCATCGGGTTGCTGCATATAGATGTCTCTACCTTCTTCAAGGTAACCGTTTAGAAAAGCGGTTTTGACATCCATCTGCCAGATCTCGAGGTCCATATGCGCAGCTATGGCAAGGAGTATCCGGATGGATTTGAGCATGGCTATAGGTGAAAAGGTTTCGTCATAGTCAATGCCCTCTTTCTGACTATAACCCTTTGCCACCAGCCTGGCTTTAAAAGTCGTGATCTTTCCATCCACCCCTTTCTTTCTCTTGTATACCCATTTGCACCCTATGGCCCTAAAGCCATCCGGCAAATCAGTCTTATGGTATACATCCATAGAAGTTATGGATTCAATTTCAGAATCCATGGCGACACGCCATTTGGCAACATCCTTGTCTTGCACTGCCTCTTCGTAAATCAGTGGGTCAGAGTCCTCATGTCCGTCTTCCAGGCTCAAGTCCGAAGACTCACCCACGAACATGTACCGTTCTGGCTGGAAAATAACTCTCCCACTGCGACAAGGCATCGGTGCCGTGTCAGTAGTAGGTGCAGTGACTTGTGGTCCTGCACCTTGCACTGAAGAACGTGTCTGTGGTGTTGTACCTCTTACAGGAGCACCCACATCTACACGTTCCCCTTCCCTTGGAATTGCATTCTCGTTCTCAATTTCTCGAAGAATGATATCACTCCTTGACTTGTGATTACTCACATACTCGTCCTCCAAGAATCTAGCGTTGGTGCTAACAACGACTCATTGACTCTCAGGACAGTAAAAGTAACCACCTTTCGTTTGCCTTGGATACCCTATGAACAACATTACTTTTGACCTGCTTTCTAACTTATCAGGTTCCTTCGACAGTACGTGTGCCGGACAGCCCCATACTCTAAACTTGCACAAACTAGGTTTACGACCAAGGAAGAGCTCAGAAGGTGTCTTAGGAACTTATTTAGAAGGCACCACATTAAGCATGTAAGCTGCTGTTTCCAATGTGTAACCCCAAAACGAAATTGGTAAGTTTGCATAACTCATCATTGATCTTACCATCTCTAGAAGAGTCCTATTTCATCTTTCAGCTACACCGTTTTGCTGGGGAGTACCCAGTGCAGTCCACTGGGATGTAATCCCATTTTCTGACAAATATGCAGGAACTCGTTACCGAGGTATTCGCCACCGCGGTCAGATCGCAGCGACTTGATAGTTTTCCTGACCTTCTTTTCTACCTCAGCCTTGAACTCTTTGAATTTCTCAAAGCATTCAGACTTGTAGCGAAGCAGGTAAACGTATCCGTACCTTGAGTAGTCGTCAATGAAAGTGATGAAGTACTCGTACCCTCCACGAGCCTGCGTGGACATCGGTCCACATAAGTCAGAATGGATCAATTCCTACACTTCCTCTGCTCGAGACTGACTAGCCTTGAAATGCCTAGTTGACATCTTGCCCTCGATGCAGGATTCGCAGACTTGAAATGGTACAGCCTGGACTAGGTCCAATATACCGTCATCTGCAAGTCTCTAAATCCGCTTCAAGCTGGTGTGACCCAGTCTCAAGTGCCAGAGATATGTAAGATCCTCATCAGAAGAAGTAAGTTTTCTCTTCCTAGGATTATCAATTACGGATGAATTACATGCAATACTTGCGGAAGACTTATGATTACAGTTAACAACATAGAGAGAATTATTCAGCATTTCACGACATATAACACCGTTATTACCAATGATAGAAACACCACTATCAAAAATAACTGAATATCCATCAACATAAAGTTTGGAAACTGAAATAAGGTTTCGCCGAAAATTCGGCACATACAAAACATCTCTCAATGTTGAAATAAAATCATCAAAGTACAAGGTGAAATCTCCAATGGCAGCTGCACTCACTTGTGCTGCGTTCCCCATCGAGATGGTAACCTCGTCATTCTTCAGCACCCTCCTCGGTGTGAACCCCTGCAAAATGTAACAAACATGATCAGTAGCTCCAGTATCCACTACCCATGAATGAGTAGAAACCGATGCTAAACATGTTTCCGTTACAAATGCAAATGACGTACCTTGTCCCTTAGCATTCGGACAATCTACCTTTCCGCATCCAGCACACTCATTCTTCTTTGCAGTGACCTTGGCTCTCTTCCCTTTCCTAGACTTGCAAACACTGCCTGTTTTCCTGAACTTGCTCTCAGCACCATCATCTCCAACCTTAGAGGTTGTCGATCCAGTACTAGAGCCAGACAGAATAGGTTTCCGTGCTCGCATGGTAGACTGCTCCACTACAAGATCCTCAAGCAGCTCATGCAGAGCATACTCTCCCTTTGCAGCAGCAACTACCTTAAAGTCTTGATAGGATTCCGGAAGAGAATTCAAGATAATATCAATCTCGCCCTGCGCACTGATATTACCACCCCGCATAGTAAACTGTCTCATGAGATCAATCACAGACATCATGTGCGTAGTCACTGAAATATCCTCAACCATCTTCTTGCACACAAGATTGTGCACAAGCTTACAGTTAATAGTTCGCTCCACTTTTCCAAAGGCCGTCGAGAGTTCCTTCCAAAGCTCTCTAGCCCTTTCGAGGTGTTCATACTTATGCCTTAATTCTCTAAACAGGGAACCCGTGATGAGCCAGAAGGCAAACTCATTAGCATCCTCCCATCTGTCATAGAATTCAAGCTCAAGCTCGCACACTCCTCTTTGAGAACGCAACAGTGGATCCATGTAAAGTACATGTGCTTGATTTTTCAGATAAAGGATGTGTTTGATGCAGAAACTCCATTCATGGAAGTTTGGACCAGTTAGAGGATTGAGAGCAAGTATATGATCGACAGTAGACATAGAAATATCTGAAACAATAAAGATCTTAAATAAGAACATACATGTTGAACTTCGAAAACAAATGCATTGAAAATCTTTTAATAAATCAAATACAAATGTTTTCCACTAATTGCCCAAGAGTTCCCACCGCAAGCTACACTCGTAGACGTTTACGATGTCACCCTCAACCAGAACTGCGGGTTTTAAGCCCCAATCCATTTAATTTCACTACCATGTCAGGAAGCTTTTGACACTAGAAATTAATAATTAGTGAAAATCTTAGACCAATCCATCTCTCAAGAACAGGGATGCAATTCTTGCATTATATTCTAAGATGCTTCTAAGCAATTAACCACAAATTTAACTCCGGCCAAAAGAGACAGTTTAGCATGGCACGTTACCATACCACATAGCCCTTAAAGCTTTTGTTATCTATAATTTAAATCAATCCTAGAATACTTGTAAGAGGTCTACGCAAGCTACACTCGTAGACGTTTACACAAAGCCCTCCCACTATTCACATGATTTAAATTGTTTGTCTAGAAATCCCAACAACCGTACCCATACACCTCCGAGAACTAGCAAGCTACACTAATAGACGTTTACTAGAACGAGAGATACACTTACAGCCTAGGACCACTTTGTGGAGGTCTATTGATTAAAAAATCTGCTTAGTGTTTTTCTTTTAAAATGTTTCTTTATGCGCACACATAATTTCTTTGTCATTATGTTTCCCAAATTTTCGCATGTAATAATATAAGCCCAAAAATTCCCAAAATATAATCCAACAAGAAATTAATCACATAAGCATGCTTGGAAAGCTGTAAATAATAAAAGTGATAAATCATGCTTTTCCTATTAACTACACATGCTTAATTGCGCACATAAATAAATCACATATCATACGACGATAATTAAGACAAACAAATATTCCTCGTGGCCCCAAAAATAGAAAAAATAAATACTATCTATTACAATTTGAATTTGAATTAATTTGGATAATTCCAAATCTTTTTCAAATCTTCAAAATCTTCAAGGGCCTCCAAAAATTGATCCACCAAATCTTTTCGGATTTAGGCTTTTGTGATCTAATGATTTGCCCTAACCCTAATGCAAACCCTAGGGTTTACACAGGATTGCACAAAGCACCAAAACACGAGCCACCGCGACGGGACATCATCAGCCGACGACGACCGCAGCCGCCGCCAGCCGACCGCCGCCCGCCGCCGCCGCGCATCCTCCGCGCGCCCCCGTCCAGCCGCGCACCGTGGTTGCTGCCCACGCGCACCGTGCACGCGCTGTACGCCTCGGCCGCGTGCCGCCGTTCGCCGTCGTCCTCGCCGGCCCTCCGATGGGTCCGTCTTCGTTCTTCGTCCTCGACCCGTCCAATTACAGATTTTGAAAAATAAAAAATACAGAATCTATTCTATTACAATTTTTCAAAATCTACACTAATCACGGATTTTCTCGTGATTTTACAAAATTAATTCAGCCCTACACGGATAAACCACCGCTGGCTGAATTATACGGGTTGCCACGAGGAACAAACACCAACATCCACAAAATAATAAATTCATACAAGCATATCGAATTTAATTATGAACAATAGAGCCATTGATCAGAAACCTGGCTCTGATACCAATTGTAGGGTTTTCCCGTGAAACGAATCACCAAAATCAAACTAAATCGGATCGATTTATGGGTATTTTGCATAATTAAATACAAGATAAACCCTAGCATGCTCCTATGAATTTAATACAATATTGTGGATTGAGAATTATCGTAATTCCATCGAGTCTGAACCGATCTTTTGCGTTTGAATTTCCAACTTGAATTCAACCACGCAATCCGATTTTATCTGCGGGAGTAGAAAATAGCAATCTAATTTCTAGAAAAATTTGAAAAATAGAAAGAAAAGAAATAGGATTTCTTTTCTCCAAATCAGATCTTCAGGGCTGTGTCCCAATGCTGTTCAGATCTACTGCTGGTGAGGACTCCGTAGATCTGTGGCTTGAGCAGGACCAGAATCAAAATTCTCCTCCTCTTTCGCCCAAAAACGGCGCCCCTCTCTCTCTCTCTTAGGTTTAGGGTTTTTCAACTCTGTTATGACTTATGAGAGAGAGCTGTCTATTTATAGACCTAGGGTTTTATCCCTAATGGGCTCGTGGGCTCAATTCAACATATTTATTTGGGCCAGTCCTGAGACCTAATGCAAATAATAAAGTGGGCCTATAAATTAATTGATTCTCATGTCCACAACCCAGGACACAATTAATTAATTAATATTAATTATTTTCACCACAGAATTAATACTGACCTACCCCTTTATTACCACGTTATGAGAACGAGCTGCATTAATTGAGAATCCCCATATATAAGGTTACCGAACATCCATTAATTAATCGGAGCCTCTGACAAGCTCTAACTACAATTAATTAATATCTTATTATTCCTGAGTAGTGCCACTCAATCCTTATCACTCGTGCCTGAACTTAATCAGCCTGCAGGACTTTGACACGATGAATGTTATTGAGCTCCTCAGGTAATGTCCCCATCGTATTACTCGAGTATGGTTACCTAAACCCAGTCTCTGGCGGTACTACACGAACTGCTGTTACCCAAGATGCGGATATACGAGCACGTTACTTAGGCTCTCCACCATGGCAAGTCAAAGCAACAGTCAACCCGTGCATACCCCTGAACCTTCGTTAGGGTTTGGACTCAATCAATATAACGAGATCTTGTATTTGCTGATGTCAGACAGACGAATACATCTTACTGTGGTCCATCAATACGCCACCTCTGCGTACCATCATGTCAAGTAACCAAGACAGACTACTTATTCCGACAATGCCGCAGCCATCCAGACAGACGTATCCTCATACGTTGTCTCGGCTGTGATCAGGTTTATGTCTCACTAGGTCAAGTGATCATACTGTCTTCTGCGATCAACAACACGCCGTATAATCGTCCCTATCGGTGAGACAAGAGGATACCATTGTTCATACATGTAAGATTGTTAACAGATAGGAGAAATAAACCGTTGTATACTCATTATAATAAATGCTTTCAGTATATGTCTAATGTTATCAATATTCTCGCACAAAATTCTCTAACTGGTCCAAACTTCCTGGAATGGAAACGCAACCTTGAATACATCCCTAGGGTTTCCATGACTCACCTCATGGATGAGCTAACTGTGCACAGTGGAGGTATCGAGGTTGAGGCTGAGGTCGATATCATACTGAACTCTCTACCCAAATCCTTTGAGAGTTTCAGACTAATTGTTGTCTTGAACAAGAAGGAGTATACTCTTAACGAGTTGCTCAATGACTTGATGGTAGCGGAAACGGTTATGAATCCTTAGAAGGTTACCTTAGCTACTTCTGGTAATCACTCTGTTGTATCGAAAGGTATGAAGTCGAAAAGAGCGATTAAGAAGAAGGCTGGCAAGGCAACTGCGAAGGACGTGGGAGCTATTAATAAGCCTATGGGGAAACTGTAGGATTCGAGTCTACGCCCAACAACATGAGTTGTTATTTAATTCGTAGGACCGTTCTTAGGATATCAAAATAAATTCAATTAAATAAACCATGCGAATCCTATGCATGCTCCTACAAACTTAATTGTATAGGATGGATTAAGGGAAATACCTTTCTTCAATCGTTTGATCTACAGATCTAGATCGGAGAATGAACGATGAAGTTAGATCTGAAGCAGAATGGAACTCCTTCTTTGATTGTGTTCCTACAGATCTGATCTTCTGATCTGTTCCCTTGCTCCTTGGAAATCTGGTGAGGATTATCCACCAAGTTGAATCAGAAAGCCGGAGGATTTGATCAAAAAAATCCCTCCTTCTGATCGCCCAAAGTCGCCCTCTCTCTCTCAATATTCTAATTGAATATTAATTGTATACTGTATTGTGTGCTACTTCTGATCTGAGAGGGAAAGACTATTTATAGTGTTAGGGTGTTGAGAAACCCTAACCCTAATTGGGCTTGAGCAGTGTGTGGGCCAGACCAGGGATTAAATGCAAATAATAAAGTGGGCCCTCTTTATTTATTAATTCTTCCTTGTTCAACCCAGAACATAATTAATTAATAAAACATTGTTTTAACCTTCACCACGGTAACAATGTTGACTCGCCCCTTTATTACCACGTTATTAGGAACGGGTTGCATTAAACTAACATGATCCACATATTTAAGGTTTTAGACATCCATTAATTAATTTGGTTTATGACAATTAACCACAATTAATTAATATCTTATTTCCTGATTAATACCACTCACTCCTTTTCTCTTATGCTTGAACAAATCATTCAACCTGCACGACTTAGCATAAAGAACCTTGTGAGCTCATCAGGGAATGTCACCATCCTGAAACGGATATGCTTACCTATACATCCAGCCTAAGCAGACCCCACACAAATTGCCAACACCCAAAGTGCAGGTATAACAGTACATGTAAGACTCGCCACCATAGCATATCAAAGTGTGGTCAATCCGTGTGTGCCCCTTATCCTTCAGTAAGGTTTAAGATCATAGGAAGTATGTTAGGGATCTGGCTCATTCATATGTCAATGAGAATGGCACATCCCACTGTTGATCCCATCAATACATAAACATTTACCGACACATCAAGTAGCTAGGATAAGCCCACTTATGAACCGATGTGCCTCAGCTTAAACCAACAGCCTATCCAGGGACTGTTTCAGCTGTGATACTGTTTATATCTCGCTAGGTCAAACGAACCATATGATCCTCTGTGATCTCCTACACACCATATGGTTATCCCTATCTACGAGATAAAAGGATATTATAGTTCGTTATATGTTCACATTTATCAGATAGCGAGAATTATTGATGTAACACATAAATGAAGGCCAGTATACAAACACTTAATCATTTATGCTTTCTGTATACAATCCCAACAATCTCCCACTTATACTCAAAGCATAATACCATTACTTTTACAGAGTATAAAATATGTCTATTCAATCTAGCTATTACAAAATGGGACATAAGATGTCCAGCCTCAGATCTTCAGTCCAAGAGCACGAACGTGTTCCTCGTAGATCTTCTGAGGCAAGCCCTTTGTAAATGGATCAGCTAGATTCTCTTTCGTATCTATCTTTTGGATTTGCACATCGCCTCTTGCTACGATTTCTCGTATGATTTGGTACTTTCTTTCTATGTGTTTTGAAGCCTTGTGAGACCTGGGTTCCTTCGAGTTTGCCACTGCACCAGCATTGTCACAATATATTGTGATTGCTTTAGGCAAACTCGGAATAATATCCAGCTCTAGGAGGAAGTTCCGGAACCATACAACTTCCTTTGAAGCTTCTGAAGCTGCTACATATTCAGCTTCCATGGTAGAGTCTGCGATACATTTCTATTTCGCACTCCTCCAAGATACAGCTCCTCCTCCCAAGGTAAACACATATCCAGAGGTCGATCTCTTCTCATCTTGATCCGCCTGGAAATCCGAATCCGTGTACCCAACAGGACACAAGTTCTCACACTTATATACAAGACATAAGTCTCGTGTTCTTCTCAGATACTTGAGAATGTGTTTAACCGCATTCCAATGCGCCTGACCGGGATTAGATTGATATCTTGCCGCCATGCCAACAGCATAGCAGATATCTGGCCTAGTACAAAGCATTGCATACATGAGACTTCCCACTGCAGAAGCATATGGTACTAAAGACATCTCATTCTTCTCTTTCTCTGTCACAGGACATTGTGAGTTTGAAAGACGTATTCCATGACAGTAAGGCAGCAAGCCTTTCTTGGAATTTTGCATGCTAAAACGAGCCAACACAGTATCAATGCAAGAGCCCTGAGATAAGCTTAACATCCTTTTCCTACGATTTTGCAGGACTTTGATCCCAAAGATGTAACCAGCATTTCCCAGATCTTTCATTTGAAACTGCTCGGATAACCAACCTTTTATGCCTGACAACACTTCCACATCGTTTCCGAATAGGAGAATGTCATCTACATAAAGTGCAAGAAAAAACACGCTTCCACTGACACATAAATGGTACACACAACTCTCGTTTTTGCACTGTGAAAATCCATAGGATTTGATCACATCCTCAAAACATTTGTTCAATGACCTTGAAGCTTGTTTAAGTCCATATAGTGAATTCTTAAGCTTCCAGACAAGACGCTCTTGATCTTTCTGCACATACCCTTTTGGATGTTGCATGTAGATGTCACGACCTTCTTCAAGGTACCCGTTCAAGAACGCGGTTTTGACATCCATCTGCCAGATCTCAAGATCCATATGTGCTGCTATGGACAGAAGTATTCGAATGGATTTTAACATTGCAACAGGTGAGAAGGTTTCATCATAGTCAATACCTTCCTTCTGACTATAACCTTTCGCCACCAACCTGGCCTTAAATGTCGTTATGTTACCATTCGAATTTTTCTTTCTCTTGTATACCCACTTACTGCCTATGGCTCAAAACCATCAAGAAGTAAGGATTTCTGGTACACATCCATAGCCGTGATCGATTCAATTTCAGAATCCATGGCTTGACGCCATTGATCGGCATCCTTATCACTCATAGCTTCATCGTATGTCCATGGGTCGGTATCATTCAGTCCGTCTACAGGGATTAAGTCAGAAGACTCTCCCACGAACATATACCGCTCAAGCTGCCGAGGCAACCTCCCACTACGACGAGGCCCCTTTAATGTGTCTGTGTTAGGTGCATTCAATTGTGTTTCACCATCTTGCACAGGCGGCCGTGCAGCTGGTTCCATACCTACTTCAGGTATGCTCAGACTGCCACGGGGTTCTCCTGATGGATTTGAATTGTTTTCTTCAATTTCTTGAAGTACAATCTCGCTCTTGGTCTTGTGATTTCTCATGAATTCATGTTCCAGAAATCTTGCGTTGGTACTCACAACGACTTTCTGATCTTCTGGATCATAAAAGAAACCACCCTTTGTTTGCCTGGGATAGCCCACAAACAGCATTAACTTAGATCTCCCCTTCAACTTGTCAGCTTCCTTATTCAGCACGTATGTTGGACAACCCCACACTCTTAGCTTGGACAAATTGGGCTTATGTCCATACCAAAGTTCAACGAGAGTTTTAGGAACTGATTTGGAAGGTACTAAGTTAACATACGCTGCTATTTCTAGTGCATGTCCCCAAAAGGAAATCGGTAAACTGGCATAGCTCATCATTGATCTAACCATTTCCAACAGGGTTGTGTTTCTTCTCTCTGCTACACCATTCTGCTGAGGAGTGCCAGGTGCAGTCCACTGTGAAGTAATCCCTTGATCTGCCAGATACTGGAGAAACTCATTGCTGAGGTACTCCCCACCACGATCAGATCGCAGTGTCTTTATGGTCTTGTTCAACTTCTTCTCTACCTCAGCCTTGAATTCCTTGAATATCTCAAGGCATTCAGACTTATAGTGAAGTAGATAAACGCGTCCATATCTAGAGTAGTCATCTATAAAGGTGACAAAGTATCTGTGCCCAACGCGGGCTTGCGTTGACATAGGTCCACACAGATTAGAGTGGATGAGGTCCAACAAATCATTTGCTCGAGACTCACTTGCCTTAAAAGGCCTGGTCGTCATCTTCCCCTCTATACAAAACTCACAAACTCTATGTGGAACTACCTGGATAGGATCCATAATTCCATAGTCAACGAGTTTCTTGATTCTTTTAAGATTGACATGACCGAGTCTCAAGTGCCAAAGATATGTTATATCCTCACTTGAAGAAAACTTTCTTTTCCGTTGGTTAGACAAATTATATGCCTCTTTCACTGTCGGTTTGTTTGAACATGTAATAACATAAAGAGAATCTTTCAGTAACCCATGACAGATAACAATGTTATTTCTCATGATAGAAACATCTCTACCAAAAACAATGGAAAATCCATCATCAAAGAGTTTGGAAACTGAAATCAAGTTTCGCCGAAAAGTCGGCACAAACAAAACATCTCTTAGTGTTAAAACATTATTCCCAAAACATAAAGTAACATCTCCAATTACTGTAGCAGAGACTCTAGCAGCATTTCCCATGGAGATGGTAACCTCGCCATCTTCAAGCTCTCTAGTCAGCTCGAACCCCTGCATAGAGTAACAAACATGATCAGTAGCTCCAGTATCCACTATCCACGAATGGATAGAAACTGATGCTAAACATGTTTCAACAACTAGTGCAGAAGATGACGTACCTTGTCCTTTGGTGACAAACACCGGACAATTTACTTTACAGTGACCTTTCCTTTTGCATGCAGAACAGACCTTTCTTTTGTAAACTTTGCCTCCAAATCTTTCTATAGAACCATCACTAGTTGAATTCTTCATGCTTACATCCTCTAAACTCGGAAGTGGAAAGTGATAGTCAAGCACAACCGCAGACAAGGAATCATTGATCTGTTGAGCAGCCTCCAAGAAACTGATCAAGAGTAAACACCTTGTCTTCGACTATGGAAGTGAAGTCGTAGAAAGATTCTGGAAGGGAGTCGTATATGATATCAGTGAATAACTGATCATTCATATTTCCACCAAATAAGATATATAATCTTCTGAGGTTATCCATGTGCAGCACATGCTCCCTTACATTACCACCTTGTGCCAGCTTACAGTTCACAATTCTCATTATGAACTTGGCACTGGCAGTATGTCCAAGCCTACCATAAGTCATAATCAGATCTCTCCAAATCTCAACCGCATCAGTACAATACTGATACTTGAGTTGGAGCTCCTCAATCATGGATGACCTGAGCATTGATAATAACTTATCGTTGTTCATCATTCATATTTCAAAAGAGCTCCTGGAGGAATCTGAGGACTCAATGAGAGGTACGGCTGGACGAGGCACAAGTAACACAAAACAGTCTGTGTAGCAAACATGCATCGCTCCATGAGCCATTTCCATTCCAGGAAATTCGAACCCTTCAAGGGATTTTGTGCCAAAATACGAATAATGATAGACATATCTGAAAATGAATAAATAAATAAATTAAGAACATACAACAGAACAGTTGAAACAAATATGCATAGTAACCTTTAGATAAAATAATACAATTTGTTTCCTCCAATTGCCCAAGCTAATTCACCGCAAGCTACCCGAGTAGACCGTTTACGATGAAAGCTCAACCAGATCAAATGATCCTTTAATTTCTTAACATGCCAGGTATCTTAAGCAAATGAAATTAATATTGGAGATCTCAAGACCATGTTCACCTATCCAGAGCAGGGACATCTCAAAAGAGTTATACTCCAGGCAAGATCTAAGCCAAAGTAACCACAAGCCTAACTCCGGATATTAAAGGGCTATTCGACATACGTACTAGACCCATGCGTCCTGCCCTTAACATCCTTTGTTATCCCACTTAGATTAATCTTAGAGATGAGTGAAAGTTGCCTCAATGCAAGCTACCCGAGTAGACCGTTTGCTTAGAGGCTCCCACTTCTCATCTTAAAATAAGTGTTTTATTTTGGAAACCTCATCGCATTGGAACTTGTGAGGCACCCCTAACGTAAGCTACCCGAGTAGACCGTTTACGCTTCGAGATACCCCACTTCCAATGAGAAGTCGTATTTGTGGAGGTCTAATGATCTTGGTTAGAAAAGAACCAAAATTCAGCTTAGTATTTTAATTCTAAAGGTTTTAAGCGCACACATTATTTTATGTTACCATAAATTATGTCAACCCAAAATTACATCATAAATTAATATGATCCAGGAACTTATAGACACAATTTAAAACATAAAATAAATCACATAAGACATGCTCAAAAATTAAATTGCAACATGCTTATAAAAGTAAATAATTAAAGCAAATAGGCATGCTTTCCTATTATTTACTAGTGCGCACATTATAAATCACATCATACGAGAAATATTTAAATAAACAAATAAAATTTCTCGTGGCCCCTCAGATGCGATTACAAATTAAATCCTATATGTTACAAGGCTTTAATTACAATACAGATCTTCAGAATTGGGCTCCCACTGAAAAACTGCAAATCGGGCTGCATAATGGGCCAGAACTAGGGTTTGGAAACCATAGATGCTGCAGCAGCCGCCACCCCCATAGCAGCCCGCCGGCGCCGCCATTCCGGCTGCCGCCTGCGGCCGGAACTCACGCCAGCCTTCGCTCAGGGCATCTCCACCGACAGCCCGCTCGCCGGAGCAGCCGCAGACGCCAGCGAGGACGCCCAAAGGCCGCGGGATGCGCAGTCCTACAGCGTGCAGCCGCGCGCGTGGCCCTGTCTTGCCATCTGCGTCGTCACCGGCAGTAGCCACGCAGGGCAGAGCCGGCTGCACCCGGCCCAGTGCCTCCTCGCAACCTCCGTCGCACGCAAAGCGGAGACAGGCACAGCCCAGCCATAGGGTCGAAACCCTACCGCCGCCACCCGCCCCAGTTACCATCGTCGGTTGCAATGCAGCAGTCGCCGTTGCTCATCGGACGCACGTAGCAGCGTGAAGAGAACTGGGCGCGGCCCAGCCGCGCGATGGAAATAGGGTTCCACCCACCAGCCGGCTGCACCCGGCCCAGTGCCTCCTCGCAACCTCTGTTCTTCGTTTCTCGTTCTTTCTTCCGGATCTCAATTTTACAGATTTGAATAATAAAAAAATACAAATATTATAGATCTACAATCTATTACAATTTTCGCCTATCAAATCTAACCACTGATTTTCTCGTGGTAAAAACAGATCCAAAAAAAATGAGACGGCCACGAGAACAAAACCATTCACAACAATTTAAATCCATCCATGAACATACAAATTCATTTAATTAAATTTATTAAGGACAGAGCCTAAGAACTGGAACCTCGCTCTGATACCAATTGTAGGATTCGAGTCTACGCCCAACAACATGAGTTGTTATTTAATTCGCAGGACCGTTCTTAGGATATCAAAATAAATTCAATTAAATAAACCATGCGAATCCTATGCATGCTCCTACAAACTTAATTGTATAGGATGGATTAAGGGAAATACCTTTCTTCAATCGTTTGATCTACAGATCTAGATCGGAGAATGAACGATGAAGTTAGATCTGAAGCAGAATGGAACTCCTTCTTTGATTGTGTTCCTACAGATCTGATCTTCTGATCTGTTCCCTTGCTCCTTGGAAATCTGGTGAGGATTATCCACCAAGTTGAATCAGAAAGCCGGAGGATTTGATCAGAAAAATCCCTCCTTCTGATCGCCCAAAGTCGCCCTCTCTCTCTCAATATTCTAATTGAATATTAATTGTATACTGTATTGTGTGCTACTTCTGATCTGAGAGGGAAAGACTATTTATAGTGTTAGGGTTTTGAGAAACCCTAACCCTAATTGGGCTTGAGCAGTGTGTGGGCCAGACCAGGGATCAAATGCAAATAATAAAGTGGGCCCTCTTTATTAATTAATTCTTCCTTGTTCAACCCAGAACATAATTAATTAATAAAACATTGTTTTAACCTTCACCACGGTAACAATGTTGACTCGCCCCTTTATTACCACGTTATTAGGAACAGGTTGCATTAAACTATCATGATCCACATATTTAAGGTTTTAGACATTCATTAATTAATTTGGTTTATGATAATTAACCACAATTAATTAATATCTTATTTCTTGATTAATACCACTCTCTCCTTTTCTCTTATGCTTGAACAAATCATTCAGCCTGCAGGACTTAGCATAAAGAACCTTGTGAGCTCATCAGGGAATGTCACCATCCTCAAATGGATATGCTTACCTATACATCCAGCCTAAGCAGACCCCACACAAATTGCCAACACCCAAAATGCAGGTATAAGAGTACATGTAAGACTCGCCACCATAGCATATCAAAGTGTGGTCAATCCGTGTGTGCCCCTTATCCTTCACTAAGGTTTAAGATCATAGGAAGTATGTTAGGGATCTGGCTCATTCATATGTAAATGAGAATGGCACATCCCACTGTTGATCCCATCAATACATAAACATGTACCGACACATCAAGTAGCTAGGATAAGCCCACTTATGAACCGATGTGCCGCAGCTTAAACCAACAGCCTATCTAGGGACTATTTCAGCTGTGATACTGCTTATATCTCGCTAGGTCAAACGAACCATATGATCCTCTGTGATCTCCTACACACCACATGGTCATCCCTATCTACGTGATAAAAGGATATTATAGTTCGTTATATGTTCACATTTATCAGATAGCGAGAATTGTTGATGTAACACATAAATGAAGGCCAGTATACAAACACTTAATCATTTATGCTTTCTGTATACAATCCCAACAGAAACTTCGAGGGACAAGTGTTTTCAGGTGTGGTAAGAAAGGTCATTGGAGGAAAGATTGTCAGGCCTACAAGGCTAGACAAGGTATGCCATTTGCATGTATAACTGAAGCATGATTAGAGTGCGGCGTTGCTCTTCCAAGAGCTGTAAGCGCTGACTTGTAAATCTTGTTTTTGTACTTTGCAGGGGACCGTGCCGACAAGGCTGGTGAGTGATGGCAAGAAGATACCAAACTGGATGAAGGCAACGTCTTAGGATGGAGCTTCATGGAGTTTTCTTTTCTTTATGTTTTGATGAATTAAGTACATTTGAGAGTTTATTTGTGGGCCGTGGTTTATCGGCAGGACAAATTTTATCAACTTTTATGGATATTTGTTATTTATGATTCTATCATTGGTAGTAACAATGCTATCCGTTATGGGATGTTGATTTACAATCTCTATGTTACTTCGATCAAAACATGTCCTTTATATTGCATGTAATTCATCTGTAATTGACAATCCTAGAAAGAGAAAACTTACTTCTTCTGATGAGGATCTTACATATCTCTGGCACTTGAGACTGGGTCACATCAGCTTGAAGCGGATTCAGTGACTAGCAGATGACGGTACATTGGACTTAGTCCGGGCTGTTGACATGTGCGTAAAATGACCTATTTTTCGATGTGTGAACTTGCATGTTTGTGTCCATTTTACTCCCATATCATATATTTTTGTCGTTTTTTGGTTGTGTTTTCGTGTTTTGTGTGTTTGATTTGTGTAGGTTAGGTTTTGAGCATAAAGCAGCGTTTTTGGGTTAGTTTTTGGTGGAAAATTGACCGAGCCGTGAACCGAGTGGAAGAAGGATCGACCGAGCAAAGCAAAGGAGGAGAACGGGTGAAATTGGGTGCCGCAAGGAGTTGGCTCGGTCGAGCCAGGCAGGCTCGGCCGAGCGCGGTCGAGAAGAAGAGACAGAGGCTCGGCTCGATCGAGCATGAGCGGGCAGAGAGTTGGCTCGGTCGAGCCATGCCCTGCTCGGCCGAGCCAGATCGGCTTTTGGCGGTTTTTGGCGGTTATTGATGGCTCGGGCGAGCCATTTTCGGCTCGGGCGATCCGAGGCTCTGCCAACTCATTATAAAAGGGGGAAAGACGGTTATTTTGGAAACTTATGTCATATCTAAGGGGAAACTACCTAAATTTTCTCTACGATTCCCATTTCCATCTCTTCCAAAACCTCACCCAAGGTATCAAGGAGCTAAATCATCAATCCTAGGAGGAGAATTGAAGATCTAAGGGGGTAGATCAAGACCTAGCAAATCCAATTGGGGAAGATTTCATTTTCTACTTATCAATTGTAATGGATGTATTAGATTTCAACTTTGTATTGTTACAATTTAGAGGTATGATGCTCTAATTCAATTTGGATGTTGATTTGAACAAGGATGCATGAAAATTAAGTTTGATAATTGTTTGTTTACTTTCCTTTGAGAGCTTGAATTGCACTAGAACTTGTTCCTTACCTCTTAGGTGTAGGTAATAGCCAACTTAGGAGCTAGTTGACGTGAACGCTGCAGCCAACACGCGGGCAAAATCGTCGTGAATAGTGTAGATTCATACGATTTTAGTTCCAATCCCTATGCGGTGCTAGGTCGTAGGGCAATAATTGACGTTCTATTTGGAGTGGTCTAGGGCTTAATAATGTAGCTGTTTGCAAGTCTTAGCATCATCAACCGTTAGCTCGCCGTGACAAGGGGTTAACGAGTGTAGGTTCGATTGCTCAATCTCCTAGGGATTAAAAGGTGTTTAGATCAATGATTAACCGAATTGGATTACATCTACATTTATTTCAACATCCTATCTACCTCATTTGAGTATTTGCTTGTCTTGGTTTACCAAGGTGTGGAGAGAATTGTTTGAATGTTGTTTGTCGGTTTAATTCATCGTTTGTTATATGTTGTTAGCATAGGTTTAAATTGATTGCCTAGTTGATAGAAATTACTCAACGATTCTATTTTGCCTAGCTATAAGACTTTGCTATAGTATCTCGGTAATCTAGCGGGCGAAGGGAAGAAGGACCTGGATTTGACAAATTTTATTCTTGTGTAGCTAGGAGTTTAATTTGATTGAACTTTTAGTCGCATCAGCTGTACCTTATCAAGTCTGCGAATCCTGCATCGAGGGCAAGATGTCAACTAGGCCTTTCAAGGCTAGTCAGTCTCGAGCAGAGGAAGTGTTGTAATTGATCCATTATGACTTATGTGGACCAATGTCCACGCAGGCTCGTGGAGGGTACGAGTACTTCATCACTTTCATTGACGACTACTCAAGGTACGGATACATTTACCTGCTTCTTTACAAGTCTGAATGCTTTGAGAAATTCAAAGAGTTCAAGGCTGAAGTAGAAAAGAAGGTCGGGAAAACTATCAAGTTGTTGCGATCCGACCGCGGTGGCGAATACCTCGGTAACAAATTCCGACAATATTTGTCAGAAAATGGGATTACATCCCAGTGGACTGCACCGGGTACTCCCCAGCAAAATGGTGTAGCTAAAAGAAGAAATAGGACTCTTCTAGAGATGGTAAGATCAATGATGAGTTATGCAAACTTACTAATTTCGTTTTGGGGCTACGCATTGGAAACAGCAGCTTACGTGCTTAATGTGGTGCCTTCTAAATCAGTTCCTAAGACACCTTCTGAGCTCTTCCTTGGTCGCAAACCTAATTTGTGCAAGTTTAGAGTATGGGCCTGTCCGGCACATGTACTGTCGACGGAACCTGATAAGTTAGAAAGCAGGTCTAAAGTAATGTTGTTCATAGGGTATCCCAGGCAAACGAAAGGTGGTTACTTTTACTGTCCTGAGAGTCAAAGAGTCGTTGTTAGCACCAACGCTAGATTCTTGGAGGACGAGTATGTGAGTAATCACATGTCAAGGAGTGATATCGTTCTTCAAGAAATTGAGAACGAGAATGCAATTCCAAGGGAAGGGGAACGTGTAGATGTGGGTGCACCTGTGAGAGGTACAGCACCACAGACACGTTCTTCAGTGCAAGGTGCAGGACCACAAGTCACTGCACCTACTACTGACACGGCACCGATGCCTCGTCGTAGTGGGAGAGTTATTTTCCAGCCGGAAAGGTACATGTTTGTGGGTGAGTCTTCGGACTTGAGCCCGGAAGACGGACATGAGGACTCTGACCCACTGACTTACGAAGAGGCAGTGCAGGACAAGGATGTTGCCAAATGGTGTGTCGCCATGGATTCTGAAATTGAATCCATAACTGCTATGGATGTATACCAGAAAACTGATTTGCCGGATGGCTTTAGGGCCATAGGGTGCAAATGGGTATACAAGAGAAAGAAAGGGGCGGATGGAAAGACCACGACTTTTAAATCCAGGCTGGTGGCAAAGGGTTATAGTCAGAAAGAGGGCATTGATTATGACGAAACCTTTTCACCCGTAGCCATGCTCAAATCCATCTGGATACTCCTTGCCATAGCTGCGCATATGGACCTCGAGATCTGGCAGATGGATGTCAAAATCGCTTTTCTAAATGGTTACCTTGAAGAAGGTAGGGACATCTATATGCAGCAACCCGAGGGTTACATAAGCAAGGGCGAAGAACATCTTGTCTGGAAGCTTAAGAAGTCCTTATATGGACTTAAGCAAGCTTCAAGGTCGTGGAACTTATGTTTCAACGATGTGATTAAATCCTATGGATTTGCACAGTTAGAAAACGAAAGTTGTTTTTACCGACTTTGTGTCAGTGGGAGCGTGGTCTTCCTTGCACTTTACGTTGATGACATACTCCTATTTGGAAACAACGAGGGAGTGATGTCGAAAATCAGGGCTTGGTTATCCGAACAGTTCCAAATGAAGGATCTGGGAGAAGTTGGCTACATTCTTGGGATTAACGTCTTACGAGATCGTAAGAGATGAATGTTGAGCTTATCCCAGGCATCCTATGTGGATACTGTGATTGCCCGGTTCAGCATGCAACTTGCCAAGAAAGGTTTGCTACCTTTCAGACATGGCGTTCATCTTTCTAGTGGGCAGTGTCCTCAGACATAGCGGGACAAAGATGAGATGAGTCTTGTACCATATGCTTCGGCAGTGGGTAGCCTCATGTATGCGATGTTGTGTACCAGGCCAGATATCTGTTATGCCATAGGCATGGTAGCAAGATATCAGTCTAACCCTGGACAGGCGCACTGGACTGCAGTGAAGCACATCCTCAAGTATTTGAAAAGAACTAGGAATTTCTGCCTAGTTTATCAAAGTGAGGATTTGTGCCTTGTGGGTTGTACGGACTCGGATTTTCAAGGAGACCAGGATGAGAAGAAATTGACCTCAGGATATGTATTTACCTAGGGAGGGTGGAGCTATATCTTGGAGGAGCTCAAAGCAGAAATGCATTGCTGACTCCACCATGGAGGCGGAATATGTCGTCGCCTCCGACGCCTCGAAAGAGGGGGTGTGGCTCCGGAACTACCTTTAAGAGTTGGGCGTGATCCCGAGTTTGCTGAGGAGCATCACAATTTATTGTGATAACTCCGGTGTAGTGGCAAACTCAAAGGAACCGCGGTCTCACAGGGCAAGCAAACACATAGAGAGAAAGTACCATATCATACGAGAAATCATATCGAGGGGAGATGTGCTGATTAAGAAGATTGACACTGCTGACAATCTTGCTGATCCATTTACAAAGAGCTTGCCGTAGAAAGTTTACGAAAGACATATTCGTGAGCTGGGTCTGAAGTGGATGCCGACCACTAACAGTGGTTAAAGAGACAGCGGACCAGATAGACGGACTGTATACTCTATAATAGCTTAGTTAAGCTTTGAGTATAAGTGGGAGATTGATGGGTTTTGTATACTGAAAGCATTTATTATAATGAGTATACAACGGTTTATTTCTCCTATCTGTTAACAATCTTACATGTATGAACAATGGTATCCTCTTGTCTCACCGATAGGGACGATCATACGGCGTGTTGTAGATCGCAGAAGACAGTATGATCACTTGACCTGGGGAAACATAAACCTGATCACAGCCGAGACAGCGTATGAGGATACGTCTGTCCGGATGGCTGCGGCATTGTCGGAATAAGTAGTCTGTCTTGGTAACTTGACATGCTGGTACGCAGAGGTGGCGTATTGATGGACCGCAGTGAAATCTATTCGTTCGTCTGACATCAGCGAATACAAGATCTCGTTATATTGATTGAGTCCAAACCCTAACGAAGGTTCAGGGGTTTGCACGGGTTGACTGTTTCTTTGACTTGCCATGGTGGAGAGCCTAAGTAACGTGCTTGTATATCCGCATCTTGGGTAACAGCAATTCATGTAGTACCGCCTGAGACTGGGTTTAGGTAACCATATCCAAGTAATAGGATGGGGACATTCCCTGAGGAGCTCAATAACATTCATCGTGTCAAAGTCCTGCAGACTGATTAAGTTCAGGCACGAGTGATAATGATTGAGTGGTACTACTCAGGAATAATAAGATATTAATTTATTGTAGTTAGAGCTTGTCAGAGGCTCCGATTAATTAATGGAAGTCCGGTAACCTTAAATATGGGGATTCTCAATTAATGCAGCCCGTTCTCATAACGTGGTAATAAATGGGTAGGTCAGTATTAATTCTGTGGTGAAAAAAGAATTAATATTAATTAATTAATTGTGTCCTGGGTTGTGGACATGGGAATTAATTAATTTATAGGCCCACTTTATTATTTGCATTAGGTCCCAGGTCTGGCCCAAATAAATATGTTGAATTGAGCCCAGGAGCCCATTAGGGAGAAAACCCTAGGTCTATAAATAGACCGCTCTCTCTCATAAGTCATAACAGAGTTGAAAACCCTAAACCTAAGAGAGAGAGAGAGGGGCGCCGTTTTTGGGAGAAAGAGGAGGAGAATTTCGATTCTTGTCCTGCTCAAGCCACAGATCTACTGAGTCCTCACCAGTAGTAGATCTGAACATCATTGGGACACAGCCCTGAAGATCTGATCTGGAGAACAGAAATCCTATTTCTTTTCTTTCTATTTTTCGAATTTATCTAGAAATTAGATTGTTAATTTCTACTTCCGCAGATAAAATCGGATTGCGTGGTTGAATTCAAGTTGGAAATTCAAATGCAAAAGATCGGTTCAGACTCGACGGAATTACGGTAATTCTCAATCCAAAATATTGTATTAAATTCGTAGGAGCATGCTAGGGTTTATCTTGTATTTAATTATGCACAATACCCATAAAATCGATCCGGTTCAGTTTGGTTTTGGTGATTCGGTTCACGGGAAAACCCTACACTTTTTTGTCAATCTTCTCTATTAGCACATCGCCTCTCGCTACGATTTCTTGTATGATGTGGTACTTTCTCTCTATGTGCTTTGACACCTTGTGAGTTCTTGGTTCCTTAGAGTTTGCTACTGCACCAACATTATCAAAATATACCGTGATAGTCTTGGGCAAACTAAGAACAATATCTAACTCTTGGAGGTAGTTCCGGAGCCATACTGCTTCTTTAGAAGCTTCTAAAGCTGCCACACACTCAGCTTCCATGGTGGAGTCCGCGATACATTTCTGTTTCGCACTCCTCCATGATACAGCTCCACCTCCCAAGGTGAACACATAGCCCGAGGTTGACCTCTTCTCATCCTGATCCGCCTGGAAATCTGAATCCGTATAACCCACAGGGTACAAATTCTCACACTGATAAACAAGACAATAGTCTCGAGTTCTTTTCAGATACTTGAGAATATGTTTGACAACAGTCCAGTGCGCCTGTCCAGGGTTGGACTGATATCTGGTCACCATGCCCACGGCATAACAGATATCTGGCCTCGTACATAGCATGGCATACATGAGACTTCCCACTGCCAAAGCATATGGTACTTTTGCCATCTCATTCTTCTCCTCTTCAATTGCAGGGCATTGTGCCTTAGACAGAGGAATACCATGTCTGAAAGGTAGCAATCCTTTCTTGGCATTTTGCATGCTAAAACGAGCAATTATAGTATCAATATAAGCGGCCTGATACAAGCTTAACATACTCTTCTTGCGATCACGCAAGACTTTAATCCCAAGGATGTATCCAGCGTCTTCTGCGTCCTTCATTTGAAACTGTTCGGATAACCATCTCTTTATGTCTGACAACACCTTCACATCGTTGTCAAATAGAAGAATGCCATTTACATAAAATGCAAGGAATACCACGCTTCCGCTGACGTATCTCTAGGTCCATATGTGCTGCTATGGATAGAAGAATTCAAATGGATTTGAGCATGGCTACCGGTGAGAAGGTCTCGTCATAGTCAATGCCCTCCTTTTGACTATAACCCTTCGCCACCAACCTGGCTTTAAAAGCCGTTATTTCTCCTTTCAAACCTTTCTTCCGTTTGTATACCCATTTGTAACCTATGGCCCGAAAGCCATCTGGTAGCGCAGACTTCTGGTATACATCCATAGAGGTAATTGATTCAATTTCTGAATCCATGGCTTTATGCCATTTTTCCATATCTTTGTCATTTACTGCTTCATCGTATGTCCATGGGTCGGTATCATCTAGTCCGTCTTCTAGGATCAAGTCCGAAGACTCTCCCACGAACATATACCGCTCGGGTTTGTGAGGTACCCTCCCACAACGACGGAGCACTGGTACTGCATCAGCAGTTGGTGTAGTTACTTGTGGATCAAATCTTTGCACTGGCGACCGTGCAATTGGTTCCATACCTTCAAGAGGTACACTCAATCTGCCACGGGGTTTTCCCAATGGAAGCGCATCATCGTCTCCAATTTCTTGGAGAATGATATCACTTTTGGATTTGTGGTTTTTCACAAACACGTCCTCCAAGAATCTTGCATTGGTGCTAACAACGATCTTCTGATCCTCAGGACAGTAGAAATAACCACCTTTCGTTTGTCTGGGGTATCCCACAAACATCATTAGCTTGGACCTACCTTCTAACTTATCAGGTTCATTCGAGAAAACATATGCAGGACAACCCACACTCTTATCTTTGATACACTGGGCTTTCGCCCATGCCAGAGTTCCGAGGGTGTTTTAGGAACTGACTTAGAAGGTACCAGGTTCAGCAGGTATGCCGCTGTTAGTAACGCATGGCCCCAAAACGAAACAGACAAGTTCGCATAACTCATCATAGATCTAACAATTTCAAGAAGAGTCTTATTTCTTCTTTTCGCTACACCATTCTGCTGAGGAGTGCCCGGTCTGGTCCATTAGGATGTAACCCAATGCTCTGATAAAAACTGCAAGAACTCGTCACTGAGATACTCACCACCACGATCAGATCGTAATGACTTAATGGTCTTGTTTAACTTCTTCTCTACTTCCGCCTTGAATTCCTTGAATTTCTCAAAGCATTCAGACTTATAGTGAAGTAAGTAAACATACCCGTATCTCGAGTAATCGTCAATAAAAGTGACGAAATATTTAAATCCTCCACGAGCTTATGTAGACATCGGTCCACATAAATCAGAGTGGATCGGTTCCAACACATCACTTGCTCGAGACTGACTTGCCTTGAAAGGCCTGGTCGTCATCTTTCCCTCTATACTGGATTCACAAACTCGAGGTGGAACTACCTGGATTGAATCTGACGTTCCATCATCCACGAGTCTCTTGATTCTCTTTAGATTGATGTGACCTAGTCTAAGATGCCATAGATATGTAAGATCCTCATCAGAAGATGAAAACTTTCTCTTCTTAAGATTAAATGAGTTATATGCAGCATTCACGAAAGATTTATGCAAACAAGTTAAGATTTAAAGATAGTCTTTCTGTATCCCACGACAGATAACACTGTTATTGCCATTGGTAGTAACATGACTATAAAAATTTACTTAAATTCCATCATTTATTAAACAGGAAACAGAAATAAGGTTCCGTCGGAAATCCGACACATACAAAACGTCTCTTAAAATCAGAACATTGTCTTGAAAGCATAATGTAACATCTCCAACTGCTATTGCAGACACACGAGCAGCATTACCCATGGAGATCATCACCTCGTCATCATCCAGCTACCTTGTCGGCCTGAATCCCTGAAAAGTAAAACAAACAAGATCAATAGTTCCAGTATCCACTACCCACGAATGGGTAGAAACAGATGCTAAACATGTTTCTGTTACAAATGCTAATGATGTACCTTGTCCAACCCGCTTGGTCAGACAATCCTTCTTCCAGTGACCAATTTTGCCACAACGGAAACAGTTGCCCTTCTTCCCCAGCGTCACAGTCTTCTTTTTCCCATAATTTTTGCTTCCAAAGGTTGTCTTCTTGAATTTCTTCCAATCACCCCTTTAGCACCTTTCGATGAAGTAGGGCGACTACCGGAAGAAACCAAGACTGCCTTTTCAGGTTGCATGACTGATTCAGCCGCCATGAGGTCACTAAGTAACTCATTGAGAGTGTACTCCTTTTTACTCATGACAACATTCAACCTAAAGTTCTCAAAAGACTTCGGAAGTGAGTTGAGTATGATATCGACCTGGGCTTCCCCGTCAATACCTCCTCCATGCAATGTCAGTTCATCCATGAGGTGTGTCATGGAAACAACGTGATCCCTCACTGAGCTACCATCAGTCATTTTACAACTCACGATCTCTCTCATGAGTTTAAATCTGACAGCTCTATCCAATTCCGCATAAGTAATTGTGAGACTATCCATAATCTCAGTTGTTCTGTCATAGTTTTGATGTTGTTGCTGGAGCACCTTTGACAAAGTGGTCATCATGTAGCACTTGACTACATTATTAGACTTGACCCACTTGTCATAGAGGTTCCGCTCCACATCAGTTGACTCCGCAGTGGGGACAGCTGAACACGGAGTGTTAAGAACATATTGATGTTCCTCTGCAACTAGGATATAATCCAAGTTGCGCTTCCATTCCAGGAAATTCGAACCAGTTAATTGATTTTATGCCAAGATATTGATGACATTATTCATAGACATATCTGAAAACAATAATTGATTAAAGTAAGTACATACATGCCGAACATTGAAACAATTATGCATTGTAACCTTTTCATAAACCAATACAATTGTATCCCCCAATTGCCTAGGTGCATCTACTGCAAGCTCCTTTCGAAGACGTTTACAGCAGACCACCTAACCAGACTGCTCTTTGAAGTTCCAGTCTTTAATTTCAATCCATGCCAGGTATTTGTCGGCAAATGAAATTAATAATCGGAGATAAAACTAAGACCATGTTCAACCTATCTGAGCAGGGACATCATTCATGAGTTAGTACTCAGGCAACATCTAAGCATTTGACCACAATTCTAACTCCGAAAGTTAAAAGGACGATTTGTCATACGTACTAGACTCATGACGCATGCTTCTTACAACCTTTGTTATCTCATTTAAGACAATTCTAGAGAACTTATAAATAAATAAAATAAGTAGGCTACGGTCATGTAGACGTCTACTCACTTTACTGTCCACTTCTCACATGTTTAAATGTTTTATTTAGAAATCTCATCTATTAGAACTTATGAACAAATAAAGCAAGCAGGCTACGGTCATGTAGACGTCTAATCACTTCACTGCCTACTTCTAATAAGAGACCTGATTGTGGAGGTCTTGTTGATTTTAATTAAAATCTTGCTTAGTTTTTTTCTTTCAAAAGGTTCTTATGCGCACATAATATTTTATGATCCATAAATTATGTCACATCTAAAATTCCATCATATTTCCCAACATGATTCCGGAATTTATAGACATAATTTAATGCATAAAATAAATCACATAAAGCATGTTTTAAACAGTAAATAATAAAGTTGTAACATGCTTCCCTATTATCTACAAGATGCTTTAAAATTAAATAATAAAAGCAGAATCATGCTTTCCTATTATTTACTAGTGCGCACATAATAAATAAATCATACGAGAAAACAATTAAATAAACAAATAAAATTTCTCGTGGCCCCTTGATGCAATTACATGGGAAATAAAATTAAATAGGCTCCCACTCTTTAACTTGAAATCTGCAATTTGGGACTTGGAAAAAATACAGCAGTTTGGGCCAGAAATTAGGGTTTCGGACCCAAGATGAGCAACCAAACCCTAGGTTTGGAAACCCTAGCCGCCACCCTTCTTGCAGCCGCCGCCAGCCGCCTTTCCGGCCGCCGCCAGTGGCCGGAATTCGCACCCAGCCTTCGCCACCAGCTGTGCCCGCAGTCTAGCCTCATCCCAGCGCTGCCACAGCCACCGGCTAGTCGTTGCAGCCATCCCTGAACCGCAAGCTCACGCTCCCTGCTGCTGCGAACAGCCGCGCACCTCCTGCGCGCGGCTCTGTCCTCCGATGCCACCACCGTCATCGCCATGAGAAGCGATAGAGAGAGCAAGAGGAGAGACGGGTTGCAAAGCCGGCGAGGGCACGGCCCAGCCACATGCACCACAGGTCTGCTGCTCACCGTCGCCACCCTTGTGAATAGGATTCCGCCGCGAGCCCAAACCCTCCGTCGGCTGCTTCTGACCGAGAGGACGCCGGGGACGGTCCTGCTGGTCAGAGAAAGCGTGCGCGCGCGGTGGGAGGCAGCCTAGCCGTGCACAAGCCAAACCCTAAGGGTTTCCTGCCCGCCGCCGCCTTCCCCGCCTGCGCCGCCTGCTTCGTGCCTCCTTGCGCAGCCACGACATCGCCTGCCGGCGACCGCCGCCGCCGGCCACCACCGCGCGTGGCTGAGTGCGCGGCTGAACCTGTCCAGCCACCGGAAACTGCTATTGCACACTTGTTGTCGCTGTTATTGTTCTCTCTCCTTCACGGTTACAGATTGAATAAAAATAATACAACAGATTTGATAGGAAAAATTGTAATAGAATAGTTTTCTGTAATTTTTTATTCAAATCTATAATTGGACGGGTCGGGACGAAGAATGAAGACGCAACCGACGGACGAGGGTGGCGAACAGAGTGGCAGGAGGGCCGCGCGCGCGTGCGACTGCGACGGTGGGCCGCGGGTATGGGCGGCAACATGAGGCGCGTGCGGGTGCAGGCGGCGGGCGGCAGCAGCGGTGGCGGGCGCGCGCAGCGCTGTGCAGCGGCGACGGCTGCAGCGGTGGTGCTGTCATCGGCGGCTGCTGTCCCATCGTAGTGGTTCGTGATTTGGTGGCTGGTGCAATCATGTTTAAACCCTAGGTTTGCATTAGGGTTTGGGGCCAATCATCAAATCACAAACCCTAAATCCCAAAAGATTTGGTGGTTGATGATTTGGAGGCCCTGGAAGATTTGGATTTATCCAAATAAATTCAAATTTCAAATTGTAATAGATAGGATTTTATTTCCTGTTTTGTGGGGCCACGAGGAATTTTTGTTTGCCTTAATTTTTCTCGTATGATATGTGATTTATTATGTGCGCATTTAAGCATGTGTAGATAATAGGAAAAGCATGATTTACTGCTTTTATTATTTACAGCTTTCCAAGAATGCTTATGTGATTAATTTCTTGTTGGATTATATTTTGGGAATTTTTGGGCTTGTTTAATTACATGCAAAAATTTGGAAATTATAATGATAAAGAAATTATATGTGCGCATATAAGAAACCTTTTTGAAAGAAAATTACTAAGCGGATTTTTTAATTAAAATCAAAAGACCTCCACAAAGCGGTCCTAGGCTGTAAGTGTATCTCTCGCTCTAGTAAATGTCTACGAGTGTAGCTTGCTAGTTCTAGGAGGTGCATGGGTACAGTTGTTGGGATTTCTAGACAAACAATTTAATTCATGTGAATAGTGGGAGGGTTTTGCGTAAACGTCTACGAGTGTAGCTTGCGTAGATCTCTTTCATAAGTATTCTAGGATTGATTTAAATTATAGATAACAAAAGCTTTAAGGGTTGTGCGGTATGGTTACGTGCCATGCTAAACTGTCTCTTTTGGCAGAGTTAAATTTGTGGTTAATCGCTTAGAAACATCTTAGGATATAATGCAGTTGCTGCTTCCCTGTCCTTGAGAGATGGCTTGGTTTAAGGTTTTCACTAATTATTAATTTCTAGTGTCGAAAGGTTCCTGACATGGTAGTGAAATTAAAGAATTGGGGCTTAAAACTCACAGTTCTGGTTGAGGGTGACATCCGAAACGTCTACGAGTGTAGCTTGTGGTGGGAACTCTTGGGCAATTAGTGGAAAACATATGTATTTGATTTATGAAAAGGTTTTCAATGCATTTGTTTTCGAAGTTCTACATGTATGTTTTTATTTAAGATTCTTTATTGTTTAAGATATGTCTATGTCTACTGTTGATCTTATTCTTGCTCTCAATCCTTTAATTGGTCCGAACTTTCCTGAGTGGAGATACTGCATTGAGTATATCCTCCTGAGTAAGCAACACATGTTTGTTCTTACTATGATGCCACTTGCCCCACGTTACCATAAAGTCTCTAGACGTGAGAAGGAGTTCTTGTAGGATTCGAGTCTACAATAGACAACACGAATTGCCACTTTAATTTGCCAAGGATGGTTCTTAGGATATCGAAAATAAATAAAAATAAATAAATTAGGCGAACCTAAGCATTCTCCTACAAAATTAATTGCAAAGGGATGGATCTACAGAATACCTTAACTCCAGCAACTGATCTACAGATATAGATCGATGACGGAGACTTGTTCCAACATATCTGATCTTCTGATCAGTTCCCTTGCTCGATCCAGAAATCTGGTGAGGATACGCTACCGGATCTACAGCCGCCCACTCTCTCTCAATCTCTCTAGGGTTTCTTATTTGAAACTTTAAACTAATGTGGGAAAATGAGAGATTGATCTATTTATATAGATGTGGAGAATGGGCTATTAGTGTTTAATAAACCCTAATGGGCTCTGAGCAGTGTTGGGCCAGACCAGGGATCAAATGCAAATAATAAAGTGGGCCTCCTATTAATTAATTCCATGTTCAACCCAGAACATAATTAATTAATAAACATTAATTCATGCCACCAGAGAATTAATGTTGACCTACCCCTTTGTTACCACGTTATTAGGAACGGGTTGCATTGACTTGGTTAATCCTCATATTTAAGGTTTCAGAACATTCATTAATTAACTCAGCGTATGACAATTAGCTGTAATTAATTAATCTCTTATTATTCCTGACTAGTACCACTCAACCCTTATCGCTTCTGCTTGAATCAATGATTCAGCCTGCAGGACTTAGCATAACGAACCTCTTGAGCTTCCCAGGGAATGTCACCATCCTGAAACGGATATGGTTATCTAAATCCAGCCTGAGGAAACCCCACACAAACTGCCATCACCCAAGATGCAAATATACGAGTACATGTAAGGCTCTCCACCATAGCAAGTAAAAGTGACAGTCAACCCATGTGTGCCCCTCAGCTTTCAATAGACTTTAGATCCGACCAAGTTACCGAGATCTTTACTCATTCATATGTCAAGTAGAATGGTTCATCTCATTGTTGATCCTATCAATACATTGAGATGTACCGGTCACACAAAGCTGTCAAGATAAACCACTTATGGACTTGTGTGCCGCAGCCTAAACCGACAGCCAAACCAGAAACTGTCTCAGCTGTGATAATTGCTTATATCTCGCTAGGTCGAACGATCTATACGATCTTCTGTGATCTCTTACACACCGTATGATCTCCCTATCGACGAGGTAATTGGATGTGTTTGTTCGTATCGTATGATTGTTAATTCAGACAAGAGTTGTTTATTGTAAGTCATTCATGATGACCAGTATATCAAACATAATGTTTTCCAATATACCAATCATAATGCTTTTATGTATACAATTCCAACAGTTCTATGACAGATGGGTGGCATCTGAAGATTTTGGTAGATGGATTTTGATCTCATCCTTGGATTTGAGCAACACCACCCATGTATATCTTGAGTAGTTATCAACGACTACTAATGTATATCTCCGTTTTCCAAAGGTGGGTGGGGTGACTGGGCCAAACAGATCCATGTGGAGCAGCTCTAAAATCCTTAATGTGCTTGCTGTAACTGGTCTGATCTTGAAGGAGGCTTTTGTCTGTTTCCCAAGATGGCAAACTTTGCATACTCCTTCTTTCTGGAACTTCTTTTGTGGAAGTCCTTCAACCAGTTTATGCTTCACTAGGTGTCGAATCGAGTTGAAGTTCAGATGACTGAGTCTCTTGTGCCACAACTAGTTTAAGCCTGTTGAGGAGTTGATTGCTATGAGGCATATTCCTCTTACTCCACTAGACCAATCTACATTATATAGACCTCCTCTTCTGATTCCTCTAATAATAATCTTGTGTGACTCTTTGTCCAATATCTGACATTCAGATTTTTCAAATATGACAAAGTAGCCACTTTCACTCAGTTGACTGATAAGCTCATTATTTTACTCGCTTATCTATATTATTTTCTACTATTTTATGTAGTTTTATTGAGTTTATATATATATTATGTGCATGAGTCTATATTAGGTGGTATTATGCGCGTTTTGGTGTTTTTGTAGGGTTTTAGGCCTAAATTCACGAGAAATCCGTTCCGGAAGCAGTGACGTGTAAGAGTAGCAGTGACGATTTCGTCCACAAGATGAATTCGAGCTATTGGCACATGGCAATGGATGATGCTTTGAGTTAGCTTTCCAACGCAACTGGAATCGGGTAAATCGGAGTTCGGAGGAGAAAGTTATGGCCAAAACCGTGAGACCGCGCAAGAGGGCGAAAAGCTGCGTCGACAGATGCCAACTGGCATCGATCGACGAAGACCAAGAACACCCGTCGATCGATGGGGATCAGCCTCGATCGACGCGAGGTTCTCTGCTGGAGCGAAAATCTGATTAAATTCGGATTTATTCATATCTTTAGCCCTAGATTTGATAGGATACACATCCAACACTATAAATAACCCAGTAAATTCGATTTTTCAAATTCCTTATCATATCAAATATTATAGTATTCAGTTTTTAGAGTTTGAAGACTTGGGAAACACGAAACCCTCACTACAAGAAAAGAGGAAATAGACTACATTATATAGAAGACGCGAATATTGATTCGCATTGTCTATATAGGAATAGAAGACGCGGATGTGTATTGGTGTAGAGAAAAATTGGCTCGCTAATAGAAGATGCGGGAATCCGCGTCTTCCATAGGCATATAGAAGACGCGGTGATCCGCGTAGTCTATATGGCTATAGACGACGCGGATGCCCACGTCGTTAATTTTTTTTAATTTTTTGGTGATTCACGATGCGATGGATGCATTCGATATATCTTTTTTTTAACCCTATCAAGAAATCAATCGCGCCCAATTTTTCCTGCACCAAACTGTGCTGCGCGCCCTTCCCTTCGTCATTTTGTCGGCAAGCCACCCATCACCTACCGCCGCGACGTCGCTCTTCCTCGTTCTGTCCGCTCACGCCGCCACCCATCACCCACCAACGTGCCTGCGTTGCTGTGTCTTCGCTTCGCCCCTCGCGGCTCGCCTCTGTGGATGTGCTGCCACCACCGACGACTGCTCGTACCCATCGCCCACATTGCTGCATCTTCGCTTCGCCCCTCCGTCGACTAGCGGCTCGCCTCTGTGGATGTGCTGCCACCGCCGAAGACTACTCGCACACCCATCACCCGTTTTGCAATATGCTAAAACAGGTTAGTCTTGATAAAATTATAATCCATTTTTTTTAAGTAAACGTATCTCTTTAAGCGATGTTCCCACATCTGAAGAAGAGATATCTTCATGGCTGATGAGTAGATTGAGCCTCAAAGATCAGATGCTTTCCGATTTCTACGCAGGAGGGCATTTCCCCTGTGAAGGAACAGAAATAGAGCTCTCCACACTCAAATGTATAGCCAACTTCACTTTTGTAGTGATTTCGACGGTGACATGCATGTATCTCATCTTAATCTCCTCCATCTGGTTCAAAATATACGTCTCCTCAGCCTGTGCGTACCTGGCTACAACTACGTATTTCGATATTTGGTCCTCCCCCATTTCTGTTTGAGGTATAACCTACAGGGCTGTCATTCTGCTGTTTGCTCACTCTTGGACTTGTTTCTTTATATAATCTTTCATTTTCGACAATATCTTTGTTCGAAAGCATATGTATCTTAGATTATTCACAGTAGTTGATTCTTGTAACATGTCAAGGCTTGGTTGCAGATTTATTCAAATATTAGAATTATAACAGAGCAATTATCATTAGATCATGGATAGAGAAACAAGAAAGTCTGGAAGCTAGCTGAAGAATGTGATTGAACATTGAGCTAGTACATGAAGACACATGTTTGTTAATAACACAAAATTAATACAATGAATAAAATATGTCTTTGAGATTAGTAAACCTGAATGATTCAGCCATTTTACATACTTGATCCTTCAATTGTTGGGATGTCTGATGATTCTTTGAAGAACAACAGTTTTAGCCCTGCGAATACTGCAGTTATCAACCTGCACTTCCAATGCCTCGATATTCTTTTGTTTCTTTTATTTTGGATATTATTTTATATGGATTCTGAGTTGTTTCTGTTGCTATAGTTCGAGTTATTCTATCTTCAGACATGATTGTTTGTGCTTTAGTTTTTGTTTTGTATTATATTAAATCTTAGTGGATACACTTGCCAAAATTATTGCAGACATCTACTCCTGCAACTGATGCGTGTTGCGAGTCGGTTGTTGCTACCCCTCAGCATACTCTCAGAGATGCTAATAACCCTGCTGGGTAATCTTTTTTTGACATCATACACTGCAGCAATTAAATGGTGGAATGGACTATGTTTAGACTAATGTTTCTCTTTTATTTTCATTGCATTTGATAGACTCCTTTCAATTGCAGAGGAGACCTTGGTAGAGTTCCTTTCCAAGGCTACAGGAACTGCTGTTGATTGGGTGCAGATGCCTGGGATGAAGGTCAGGGTCAATCTTAAATGCGATTAATCCGTTGATTATTTTTCTTATTGAAGTTTCGTTCAGGACCTATTCGAACAACATAAACTGATGCAATATTTGATTTTGTTGTATGCCTAGTCCGGGTTCGGTTGGGATCTTTACCATTTCACAAAGTTGTAGTGGAGTGGCAGCTCGAGCCTTTGGTCTTGTGAGTTTACATAATTGTCAGTTCCAGTCTTTCTCCCAAGTCTGTACAAAAAATATGTTAGGGCTCTACCTGAAGTCTTTTCAACCATTAAAGATTGCAGAGATCCTTAGAGATCGTCCTACTTTGTTCCGTGATTGCCGGAGCCTTGAAGTTTTCACTATGTTACCTGCAGGAAATGGAGGAACCATTGAACTGCTGTACTCACTTGGTAATTTCTTGTTAAAAATTTATTTTTTGATGAATGATTTGATTTTAGAGCTGTATGTTTGAAAATTGAAGTTTATTGGTTTGATTGGCGACCGAGCTGCATGTACTAGGTTCATGATAAAGTTTAGGTGCTGTCACTTGAAACAGCTCTGATTTGGTTCCAAATCATGTTAGTGACTACCTTGGATCATCATTATTCACACTTTTCTAGTAGAATCATGTTAGTGTATGTTTTAATCGAAACCTTTTCACTCTCCTATAATATCTACTACTTCTCCTCTACCCTTTTTTTTCTTGGAGTTTGATCCTCCAAATTCATGTTGTGATTTTATTGGTTTGAACCATTCATGTGGAACACTGTATATTGTTTTAGACTAAATAGAGTTTCTAGCAAGTTAGAATGTGGGTACAGTGCATACTGTTTCTATGTAGTATGTTTGATTTTGGGAAGTAAACATTTTCTTTATTATTATTATTATTATTATTATTATTATTATTATTATTTATTTCTGAGCCTACCTATTTATTTATTTATTTCATTATTATTTGTTTTATATATGAATATTGAATCCAATGACTTCACCATGTTGCAGAATAACTACAAGAAAATTGATGTGAGGCTGCAACCAAGTTTTGATGATAGTAATGCCCTTGAGAATCCAACTTTGGATGATGGAAAAGTCCTTGAGAATCCAACTTTGGAAGATAATAATGTCCTTGAGAATCTTATGCAGAGTCATGATGTGCTATTGAGTAAATACTTAATTTTTGTAAGAATTTTTATTCTTAAATTTTGTATTGAAATTATGTGTATATTTAATTTTGTTATAATTATTAGTTAAAAAACTGGAGATTTTATATATCTGTTGTCATCAATATTAATGTTGTTATTTTAGAATTATTATAATTACAGGTTTTTAAAAATTGAAAAAAAAACAAAAAAAAAACAATAGAAGACGCGGACGGCCGCGTCTTCTATATGCTAATAGAAGACGAGGAATTCTGCGTCGTCTATAAGTCTATCGAAGATGCGAAAATCCGCATCTTCTATAGGCTTATAGACGACGCGGAATTCCGCGTCTTCTATTAGCGAATCTTATTAGACTACACTTATATAGAAGACGCGGAATCCGGTAATAGAAGACGCGGATTCCGCGTCTTCTATTGCCTTTTTTCTTGTAGTGCCTTTTATTTTCTTGTAAGTTCTTTATGTTTATGCAATTTAATATGTTTTCTTTTGGATTTCTATCTGCGATGAGTGGCTAGAAACCCTAGCGGGTTCTAGGGTTTGAATAATATTATGGATGCATGTTAGGATTAATTAATTAGGTTCATGATTCCTGTGTTTATTTCATAATTCTAGATTAATTCAAGGACCGAGAGGTGACGATTAATTTAGATGTCTAGCTATTGATAGAAGGACCGAGAGGTGAATATTAATAGTGGGAATAGGAATACATGATACGATCTACACTATCCAAACAGATGTACTAGATGTAGGAATTGAACTGATTTGCTTATCAGATTGACTAATTTGGTGTACTTTGAGACCGAGCGGAAATAGTCACTAGTTAGTAATCTAGGTTATATTTGCCAAACAAGGAAATATAGCATTGTTGCAGTATTCCACCTGTTAAATTAATTGATTCCTACATGTCATCCATAATAAGAGTTCTTCCCTAGAATTTGTGCTCCTTTAATTTGCTTTCAAAACTCCTTTAATTTTCAAGTATTGTTATCTTTATTTTCAAAGTTAAAACCCTGATTTTGGATTCCTCAAACAATGAATCTTAGGATCATAGCTAGTACATATGATAGTTTCCCCATACAATTCCCCTGGATCGATAACCTTAGGGTTTACAAATTTATTTGCCGCTGTTATTATAATTAATCTGTTAGAAATAGCAGTGATCATTGACTTATACTAAGAAGATTGTGCTTCAGATTAGTGACCAAGGTACGTTATGAATGATTATTCCATTGTGTTCCACGTATCCTTTTCCAATCATTTGACCCGTGGCCTTGTTTCCGAAGCTGACTAAAGCTCCTTCGTATCTTTCCAGGTCCTTGATCAAACTTCTATCTCCTCTCATGTGAGCCGAACAGCCGCTGTCTAATATCCAGGTTTTTGACTTCTTTAGCGGACTCGTAGTCAGGATTTTGCGGTTTGAGGTGCTTTCTTCTTCGTCGGTAATATCTCCATCAATGGCTGCCATGAAAGTAAGAAATGCTTCCTCATCCTTCTCACCCTCAGACGTTTAATATCCATCGTCATGGTCTGGTACGTCTGGTACTTCAGTTCTGGTGAGCATTGCTTGGGCAACAGCTTTGGATGCTCTCCTCTCGAACAACTTCTTCAATCTGTCTCTCTCTTCATGAGAGACTAGAGGGCATTCATACTTCAGGTGGTCGGGAGAGTTGCACTCGTAGCATGTACGTGGTTCTCTCGTGATAAACCTTTGCTCACTGGACTGAGCATCCTTTCCTTTGTCTTTTGCTCTCTCAAAGAGTGTGGTTATATTTCTCAACTGTTCCTCCAGTTTGGCAACAGATAGTTCAGTTTCTGTCTTCTGAATTGCGTTGTGGCGTCCTTTGCTGGTGATTGATATGCAGTTTTCTCAAAATAGACTGGTCTTTTTTAGCTCCTTTGGAAATCTCTCTTTACAAAGAAGGTTGCATCACCATCTGCTGTATAATTTGGAGTTCGAGTAGCTTCATTTTTGTTCACCATCTGGATATCCCATTCATGGGCTTGAAGTTCAACGAACAGTTCTTTGGTGGTCATTTTGGAGAGATCCATGGTCTTCAAACTGGTGGTTTTAACAAACCAATCCTCCTTCGGCAGTCTCGACAGGATTTTGGCATTCATATCTGCCACTTTCTCTTCTGTTCCAAGGCTTTTCATCGTGCTAACGATGGTGTTGAACCTTTCTTCCATCGATTTAATTCATTCACCAGGTAGCATCTGGAAAGATTCGTATTTTTCCACGATGAACTGCTTCTTGTTGCGCTTCATCGCATGTCTCCTTTGTGAAGTCATTGATCCAATCCCAAAGTTCCTTGGCCGTGTTGTGCTCCATGGCTGCATCTATAAGAGAATATGAAAGGGATTGTATAATCATTTGCTATGCGATGTGATCAATCTGATGCCGTTTCATGTCCTCATGTGTCCAGTCATCCATAGGTTTATCTATCATTTCAATACCGCCTGGACCATCTTCTGTGGCAAGGGTAGCTCTTGTCATCTGAATTTTTAGAGGTCCCTTCGTTAGAACCTCATCCATCTCTGGATGTTGGGCTCTCAACTGAATGAGACATCTCTTCTTCCATACTTCGAACTTCTCTGGATTGTACTTGGGGAGACTTGAATAATTCATCATTATTCTCTAAAAGTTATCTGCTCGCTAATCACACTTAAACAAACAGTTAGAGTGTAAGGAAGTACGGATCCCGTCTTAAGCGACTCAAAATAGGACAGTCTAGAAAGACCGACCTGCTCTGATACCACTCGTTGGTCCCAGATCAGAGTACGTGTAATATGCAGCGGAAGTATAAAATATTAAAAGTCACACTCTAACCTAGACAATTTAGCTAATTGATGACACAGTTTTACTTATCAGTTTTTATCAACACTATTCACGTTAGCCAGCAGTTTGTTTTAACAATTTTTGCAGTTGTGAACAGTTAGCAGTTTCTGCACTTCAACACTTAAAATGTAAGTGTTGAAGGTTCCTAGATAGGCTAGAAGACAGTAAAGTGCGTAAGGAAATGAAACTGTAAATGACACAGGATATTTATAGTGGTTCGGAGCCTTAAGTCCTACGTCCACTCTTCGGATATTATATCTGGTAATTCACTAAGTAATGAAAGTACACTCCTCACGATCTATAGCCAATTGCTGTAGAGACCTCCGTCTGCAGCACAAAGGATCACTCACCCAGGAAGCTGTACTTCACTCCTTTTTTAGTCTGTCAAAGGCTCTGCGTCTTCTCTGTGGGCCAGCTCGAAGCTGGACTAAGGACAAACCTCCCTTTTCCCTCTTCGATAGGTTGGATGGTTGAGTTCTTCCCAGAACTTTAATAGTTTGACAGTTGCCCATGATAACCTACTCTCCATTTGTAAGAGCAGGCGGTTGTGTTCCTATTCGAAGAATAAGAACACCAAATAGGTAGATTAAGTCAGCGGACTTAATCCTCGTGTTCCCCGGGTAACACGATGAATCTCCGAAGATTCTATAAGCAATGAAAGCTTCGTGTTCAATAAATGAACCACAATATAAATGCCTTCTCTCTAAAGAGTGTTTAACGTCTTGAGCTTTAACTTCTGTGGAGAGGCTTGTCTGTCGGAGATTTGAATGTGCGAGATAGTTAAGCGGTTTAGCACTGGATTTTGGCAAAGGTTTTTATGTCTCTATATTTCCTGCTATTTATAGGTGGAGACCCAGAAAATAGCCGGTAGAGACATAGAGAAGAATGTCCAATCATCGTCCATTCTTCTCTGTGCAAAGTCATTTTCTCCTCTGATATCTCTGTTGCGTCAACCTACTTTTCAGAGCAGCTTGTACTTGATGTGTCAGACATTCAAAAAACGTTGTACACCAGTCGCAACTGAGTAGTTTCTGTCTTTTATTGTTGACTTCCTAAACGGTCTTCTGCGACTGATCGAAACAAGCCTCGAACTCATTCTTGGACGTGAGGACTGTCTTATCTTGAAAACTGCAGGCGCCTCATAATCAATTTTCTTCGAGTGTTCAGACTTGGCATGGAAGAAACTGTCTGCGCAGTTTTTGTGACTTTGATCTGCTCTGCTTGTCTTCGCCTTGTTTTCTTTGACACTTATTTAGTCAGAATGGTGTCTTCTTCAAAACTGTTCCACAGTTTTGATGATATCTTCCTTCCTAGACTAATACAACTTGAATATCCTATACAAGGATTACATGAGTTAATACTCTAAATCTAGACTTTGGTATATAGTTTTGACACATCAAAACATCGAATTAAGGTGGGATTACACAGTAATACCTAAAATTTAGTCTTCTCTGTCTTCTATTTATGGATCTTGGAGCACTCGTACACGTCTTCCACCACTTTGCAGTAGAACATGTCTTCTTCCACTTCTTTTACCTAGTCATGCCACAAAACACAACTTCCACTAACTCACGTGGAGGTTAATAAGAATGTGGAGGTACTCCCTATTATTCAGATAAGAAAAAATAATAAAATATAATTAAATATAGTTAGTAACAATAATATATTCGTTTCCTAATATTTAGGACCTATAAAAACGTAACAAAATAGATATATACTTGATTCCTACAAAATAGGAATTAGTTGTAACAGACAGATACATAAGTTTAACATAGGAGTGTCAAAGTTAAACAGTTTCTGTCGAAGTTAAAACAGATTCAGATAAGATTAAAACCAAAGTGTCAAAGAGAGGTAAGTTCGACAACGTTGTATCAAACTTACATATTTGACACTTCACATAAAATAAAAAATAATTTATTAAATATAAAATTGATAAATAAAAATTAAATATATGTAAAAGGAATAAAAAAATGCTAAAATATAAAAGTGTTATTTATATTTTAAATCATATATTTGATTCGCGGCCATGTAAATAATTTAGTTAACAATGAATTTAATTTCGGAAAAAGGCCCACCGATTTCCAAATAGCCCAGCTAGTAAGAAACGACGTCGTATTGGACAAAGTGAGTGTTTTAGCGGAGTTTGAAGATTTTGTTAAGGCATAGTAGCCGTCTAGAGAGAGAGAGCGAGGATGAAACCGGTGGTGGGAATGGTGGTGTCGAACAAAATGCAGAAGTCGGTGGTGGCGGCGGTGGACCGCCTCTTCCACCACAAGCTCTATAACCGCTACGTCAAGCGCACCTCCAAATTCCTGGCTCACGACAAGCCGAACCAATGCAACATCGGCGATCGAGTTCGTTCCTATCTCTCATTGAGCTCGTGTTGCTTGCTGCGGTGGTAGTTGTTTCGGTGATATTCGGTTTTATTGGCTGCAGGTGAGGTTGGATCCATCGCGGCCGCTAAGCAAGCGTAAGCACTGGGTGGTGGCGGAGATCCTTAAGCAAGCCAGGATTTATGCACTGCCGTCTTCGAAAAAGGACAATTCTTCGCCGAATGATAGTGAAATTCTTAAGGTAATTGGTAGATTTGTACGTTTGTTGTGAGCTTTCTTATTATTTTTTTCATTCTTTTTTATGTGAATTAGTGCACTAGAGGCTGGAGTCAAATTGCCCAAATCAATTTAATTCTCAGTTACAGTGTTGCATATTCTTGGTTTGAACAATCAAATTGGTAGATATATATGTTATTTCACATGTGATAACGAACGATAAGATTCTGATTGTTTTGCCATGTTGAACTGGGATCTGGACCTGGTGTCCTTCCTGCTTTTTTAGGATGAAATAACTAGAAATTGAACTGAGAAATCAGACTAGTATATATTATTGTTTATCAGTGTCGTGCACCGGCGAATCTATGCATACAGTGGGGTGGGCTTCAGAAGAGAGAGTGAGGGGCTGCTAATGAAGAGAAACTAAAAGTGTTTTCGATTTTAGACACAACTTTCACCATTGGTGTTGTGCGACCTTGAACTTTATGCCGCCAGTGTGTTTGGATTATGAGATAATAGAAATGAGTGTATGCCACAGGTGATGCTCATGGTAGATACACTGCATCCAGAAGGATAAAGATGAGTGGCTCTAGACCTTCTTGGGTATTTTGCTCTAAATAATCACTTAAACTTTGCTGCGTGTAGAATTGGACATTTTCTGAGACTAGATTTTCTAGCAAATTTCAGATATATATATATATATATATATATATGCAGTTGAAGAAAGATTGATCCAGTTATTAGTTTACCTTATATTACTCTGTATAGCCCTGCATCTACTCTCTTTCTTTGATTTTTCTGAGATAAGTTGGGGACAACCTATGAAAGGATACTTCAAATTGTTGCCCATGAAAGTTAATCTTTCAACTTTATTACATACAAATGAATTTAGGGAAAATAGGAAAATATATCATGATGTTTCACAAAATAGGGAAATATATCACTAAGAAATTATGTTAGGGAATTATATCATGAAGTTTTGTTCTGTTGGGAAATTTATCATATGTTACAAATAGTGTTAGTTAAGTGATGATTCATATGTCACTACTAGAAATTTTATCTATTATGACACTCTTTTTGTGACATGACTTCAAATCTGTCACAATTATTTATATATTATGTGTCAGGATAAATTAGTACTCCCTCCGTCCCACAGGAGTAGTCCCATTTTTCATTTTTGTTTGTCCCATAAGATAGTCCCATTTTTCGAAAATGACAAACTTTTTCACACTCACCAATAAAATATTAATTTCAATACACTCACAGCTCTAAATTCTCGTGCCGAAAAGAAATGAGACTACTCTAATGGGACGGAGGGAGTATCAAACAACTAATAAATATAATTCTTTAACTATTAAATAATAGCATATCATATTAAGTGTTTTTGCTAACATGGTATATATGGTGTTAGGAAAAGTATCTCTTTAAAATTAATAAAAAAGCAGGAGAAATTTTAATTTTTCCTCTAATTTATAGGTGACAAGATTTGGTGTGGGAAATTTTTTTATCCCAATTAATAATATCAAAATAAATACAAATAAATTTTTTAAAAAATTTAATTTTCACCATCCTTCCCTCCCTTTTGCCCCCAAATATTGTTCCCTCCTCTATCTCCCCTAATCCCTTTTGCCCCAAATTTCGTTCCCTCTATATCCCCTAACCACATTCTCTCTCAATTTATGAATTGCAAGATTTCATCAGCAAACTCCTAAGAAGAAATAGCAAAATCGACTATCCAAGTTTCAAAGATTCAGAAGGGTTTCAGTTTTTGTTGGGATGAATTTCTTGAGTAGTGGAGAGTTGTTGCTGAAGAGATTGTTGGGAAGAGTGGTGGGATCAATTGGAGTGCGACTATTGCCAACTGACCCAGTCTGGAGTACTCAAACCTGCCGAAGCTGGATTACAATGCTGATGTGATGGAGAGGTTTTTTGTGGATTTTGTCACTGCGTCTGATATTCCTATTGCCAGCGTTGTTGCAGGTCTGTGATCGCTTTGTTTTACTTTCTGCTGCAACTGAATCTTGATGTCTTTCTCAGTATTGACGCTTCTGGTTTTGGTTTTGTGCATACATTTGATGGGTTCTTTGATTAGAAACGGAGTGCTTCTTATGTTATCCTGCATTCTGCAGCCAAATAGGTTGTTTTAGTGACTGAATGAGTATTGGTTTGTTTGTGGAATATAGAGAAAATGGAATGAAATAGCGAAAGGGCTTAAATTAAATGATATTATACCCCTACCTCTAGGTAAAGTTAATTTGCAGAGTGTATGCATTTGGCCCGTTCTCTAATATGTATTAAGCTTAACTTTTTTTGTTTGTTATTGTTTGGGGATAAACAATGATAATTGATACTTTATATTTGATGGGGTTCTATTTTCTATGTAATCACTAAAACTGAAGATTGAGATGCTAGGAGGCCCTGGACTTAGTGGACTATGAGTGGTATACAGTGTGCTGCTAGGCATGATATTCTCTTTTGATAGGGAGTATGTTAAGGAAACGTCCCCTCACCAATGGCCAGTCCTATTGGTATTGTTCATTTTGTTTTACATTTATTTATACATGTCATCCTGTTGATTCCTTTTAATGCTCCATTTCATTAACTACATTTCATGATTAGAGAATGTGTTTTATGTAAATCTAATGTTACTATAGGTGCAATTTCTCAAAAGCCACCATTTTCTCTGTGTAATCACCTTGGCTACCTTCACATATGCTTACTGTTGTTGATCTATTGCTACTTATCACAGATAATGAATATGTGATCTTTGGAGGAGGGCATGCAGCAACCATAGCTGTTCGAGCCACCAAAAATGGTTTATTGAAGCCAAAGGTCATCTTTGCTGTTGCTACAACTTGGGTCGGGCCCCTTCCTATTGTGTTTGATAAAGATTCCAGCATGGAAACTAGGTAGAAACTGACTCATACCTTGTGCATTCTTCATATTTATTCATTAGTAGTATATTCAATTATATTACATTTAAATAATATTTTTAATCTTGTTCTCTTTTGTTCATGGATATCAGTTGGGGCCAAACTAGGTTGAGTTGGAAATAAATGATGCAATTGACGATGAAGAGCGCTTGATTTAGACTAGTCTTTTTTAAAAATTTTGGAATTGTTTGCTATCTTTTATTTTTGAATATGAGTACTTTTGTAATTTTACGAAGAACTAATCAAATTACTTGAATTTCGTATTAAATATATTTTTAGCAAATGTCATTTGAAAGCTATTTATTGAATTGATTATTTTGCTTATTAATGTTTAGATTGTAAAAAATATATAGTTGATGAAAATGGTCTTTTATGACACTATTTGTTAGCTAAAATAGTTTTACCAACAGTGGAATTTGTTAATTTAGGTTTATTTTCTCAATAGGTAAATGTGTGAACCTAACGATTTAAGCTCACATCGAACCTTGTTCATTTATATGCATTTTTGTGACATGTATATGTGTGAGAAGAGGTAGGATTATAATGACACTTAACTATGTCACTTTACACATATTTTCCTGACAGACAATATTGTGATAATTGGTTGGGTTATAATGACACAATTACTGTTATTATAAGTATCAACACTATTATAACACCTTTTGGGACAACAGGGTATATGATTGTGCGGATATCTATATGTGTCAGTATAACTATTAATTAACAACATCTGGTACTGTTGGGAATGACCGAATTTCTAGTAGTGTGTTAAATATTACGTGGCACACACACATGGCAGTGACATGTCTTTTTATATTATTTTTTTACACTTCATAAATAAGTACTACCTCCGTTCCACTCTATTAGTCTCATTTGTCTTTTTGGTCTGTCCCACTCTATTAGTCTCATTTCCTAAAATGGCAAACTTTTTCACACTCATCAATAAAATATTAATTCCACTACACTCACAAACATTGGTTCCTGTGCCGAAACCATATGAAACTAATAGGGCGTGACGGAGGTAGTATTATTTTATCAAATTAAATTTAAATCTTTCACAAAATATTATTCTCTTCTCCCCATTACCGTCCCCCACCCACCCAAATTTCCTTTTCTATCCAATTTTTTTTACCCTAATCCAATTAAGTTCCACTCTCGTAAACATCTGAATCACATAGGTGATTAATTCTCGAATTAAGTCAACTCCAAAATTTCAAACATTATTGTCATGCTTTTATAATGAATTGAGGTTGTGGGACCATTAAGTGATGTCGTAAAAGTAACTTATTATATTCAAACACGGACTCTTACTATTTTGAATTAAAAAATCAATAACTGCATAAGATATTTCCCATGTTTAGATTCTAGGTACAAAAGAACTAGTGAGACCATCAATACGAAGCTGATTAGTTCGACAAAAAACACCACAATCATTCAAATGCAGAAGTCAAATGATACATAATCCACAATTCTCTTTCTTCTTGAGAACAACTTTCTTGATGCAAACTTTAGAGAAAAAATTAAGCAGCTGCAAGAACCCAACTTTCACCTGTACGAAATGGAGAAATAAAGTAAGTTTTTTTTTCCAAACAAAGTTATATCATGTTGTTGAAAATTAAAACATCAACCTTAATAAAATAATACAAAACATATTTTCTTTCCTATACATATTCGTGTGTTCTGCCCCAGAGTTCTTATGTAAATATTTCCAGATTCACCTGTTAGCACTCCATAACCCGTCCTCGCCTACATATACATTAAGTGTAAAAAAATATTAAATAATATAATATTTTAAGTAAGATTTAAACAAAATCTTAACCCGTCTAATTTCTCTTTGCTCGAGGGGGCTTACCCTAGATGCATTAGGACACTTCTTTGGTCTTCCAGCTTTTCTCTTCGGAGGTAGCTCTGCACAAAGATCATTTTGTTGTGGTGCAGGTTCTTTACATGTCCGTGATAAGCTCATAATTATACTCACTTATCTATATTTTTCTCCATTATTTCAAGTACATTTTGTTATATTTTTACTTATTATTGTGCATGAGTCTATTTTAGAGGGTGTTATGCCTTTGATGGGTGATATTTGCAGGTTTTAGGCCAAATTCATTGGAAACCCGTACCGAAAGCAAATGATGTTCAAAGGAACAATCACGAATCCTTCCACACGTGGAATCTGAGCTAATGGAGCATGGAAATAGAAATTTCTTTGAGTTAGCTTTCCAACGCAACTGGAATCGGGTCAATTGGAGTTCGGGAGCACAAGTTTTGTCAATTACACCGTCTCAACCCGAGCTCATTGTTGTCATCCAAGACCGGTGGGTTTACATGGTGGATTTTCATGGGAGGCGAGTGCGATCTAGCCCGCCCTTGTTCTGAACTGAGGTATCGTTGAGCTACGACGTTAACTAAAGCACTTGTTGGGAGGTAACCCAACTTTTACATGCTTTCTTTTCAATTCCCGTTGTTTCTTTACAATTTTCGTTTTTATTTCAGTTGGTGTGTTTAACTTTATTTTCAAATATCTGTTTTGCATTTATTTTAGCTTATTTTCGAAAAAAAGAGCAGGAGGAATGCCTCTGTTTCGATCGACAGGATCCCTGTCGATCGATACGAAAGATTGAGCACGAAGAACTCTTTCGACCGTCAGCACAAAGGGGTCGATAGAAGGCTCTGTGTCAATCGACAGGCTCCCTGTCGATCGACACAGAGTGCCGGTAGCAATTATCTTCGTCGCGCGATGCTGAAATTCCTCGGGTGGATAAAAAGGTCGATGTCTGAGATCGACAGTTAGGTATCAGTTCTTCTTGTTGTCTGATTTTCAAACTTTTTCTTTCTCTCCGAGTTCGAAATAAGTTTGGGGGGATGTGGACAAGATGTTGAACCTTTATCCCTTATCTTTATTCGCTTTCATGTTTTATTTGTTTTTACTTGCTTTATTTGGTTTGTTTAAATTTTTGCAAAAAAAAATATAGATATTATGTGAGGAAAATCTTTAAGTAATTGAACCCTCTAGCATTATTTTCAATGTTTGGAATCGATCTTTGATTAGTTGAGTTGATTTCAATTGTGGTTGATTTGCCCATAAATGTAGAATACCGCATGATAGGGTCTAATTGAAACTTACACTTGCATGATGTTTGAGTGGATTGAAGTTGACTAAGGAAGAATTTATGAACCCAAGTGAGATTTGAGTCTTTCTTTGTTCATGAGAGATTCACATGTATGTTTTCGTTTCTCTAGAACTTGCTTTTGTTCTGTTTTGAGATTGCATAGTGTGCACAAGTATAGAAAATGATCTTAGGCCATCTTTGTTAACCAAATTATCCCAAACACTGTCCCTTGTAATATTTTTATCCCTAGATTAGCCCCTATGAGCCTGCTGTTTTTCTTTCTTGGTCTATGAGATAAGGAAACATTGTAGTTCTATCTTGTCTATGAGAGAGTACTATGAGAAAGGTGATGTGTATCCTGTCAATAGGATTTGGGTGAAATAAGGATAATTTTTATAAGTGGATGAGAAATTCTTAAAGTGGTTTACAAAAGAAGGTTGGGCTCTAGAAAAAGAAAAAAAAAGGAAGTGGTGTCCTTATAAGCTCAAACAATTAAACAAAATATTTAAGAGCATAAAAGGACTAGAGAAAAAAAAAAATGAATGAGCCTTGATTTGTGTTAAAATTTTTAGGAGATTGGTGGATGATGAAAAGATAGTGGTTGGATTTGTTGAGAGTCATGAACTCAATTGGTTTAGTCACTTGACCATATTTCCCTACATTTCACAAAAGCCTACAACCTAATCAAAGTCCTTTTTGATTCTTGAATTGTGTGCACATTTGAGCAGTGGAGATTTTAGAACTCTTGCAAGCCTATGGTAGAAATTTCTTTATACATGTCATTAGTGCTTTCATTTGAAACCTAAACACTTGAGTGATTGAGCGATACACTTTCCTGTGAGTCTTCCGAAGTTGATGAATATCTTCTCTTTCAATTTCATGTGTGATGTGGATTGATGAACCTTGATTGTGATGAATCTTATGAGGCATTGCACTTTCAACTGCTTGAGATTTCTTTCTTCTTTTCTTCGATTGAGAACAATCTAATATTCAAGTTTGAGGGGTTTGATAAGCTCATAATTATACTCACTTATCTATATTTTTCTCCATTGTTTCAAGTACATTTTGTTATGTTTCTACTTATTATTGTGCATGAGTCTATTTTGGAGGGTGTTATGCCTTTGATGGGTGATTTTTGCAGGTTTTATGCCAAATTCATTGGAAACCCGTACCAAAAGCAGATGATGTTCAAATGAACAGTCATGAATCCTTCCACACATGGAATCGGAGCTAATGGAGCATGGGAATATAAATATCTTTGAGTTAGCTTTCCAACACAACTGAAATCGGGTCAATCGGAGTTTGGGAGCATAAGTTATGGCCAAAACCGTGAGACTGCGCAGAAGGGGATCGACACGTGCATTCCTGTCGATCGAAATTTTCCCCGTCGATCGAGACAGAGGACCAAGTTGCAGAAACGATGCAAATTCAGCCCGGATTTTGACTTGAAGGTTGTGTCGATCGACAAGATTTCCGTCGATTGACACAGAGGCCCGATAAGGCTGTTTTGGCCTGTTTTGGCAGTTTTTGCTATTTTAACCTAATACTCAAATTAGGTCTTTTCCTCCCTCTATATATATGAACTCAACCCTTGCACGAAATTGGATCATTCCTTTAGCATATTTTGGAGCTTGTAGACATTGGAGTTTTGTATTCAAGGTTCCTCTTGTTTTTGCAAGGTATTAATTTAATGTTTCTTTATTTTCTAGTCATGATTTGTGGCTAGAACCCTAAACAGGTTCTAGGGTTATGATTTCTTTTCTGATGCATGTTTAATTGATATCAACTCTTAAAGCATGGATTAATTCTCTGATTTAATTTTATAATCTAGATTAAAAGAAGGACCGAGAGGTGAATTGAGATATAGGTTTATAGTTAATAATTGATGGATTGAGAGATGCAAATTATTGACAGGAAGAGAGAATTAATTGTGTTTGTTTTCTGTCTCAAAAGGAAGAAACCTACATAGGAATAATTAGATAATTATAAGATTGATTAATTTGGTGTTCTTGAGACCGAGAGGAGATAGTCACTAATTGATAATCTAGGATTTAATTGTCCAACCAAGGAATTTAATCCACAAAAATCTATGTTTTCCCCATTGCTGAGTTGATTGATATTTGCATGTTGATGACTAGATTATCTGTCCTAGGATCTGTGTTTTCTTTAATTGTTTTTAAGACCTTTATTTTATTGCACTATTCTCTTTAAATTACAAAACCAAATCCCTTTTTGAATTTCCTCAAACTTCTGTGTTCTAAGAATTATGACTAGTACTTTAGGTTTTTCATTGCACAGTCCTTGTGGGATCGACCACCATAGGGTGTAAAAATTTATTTGCTTAACCGCTAAACTGCAGTTATCAGTCCGCACATTATGTCCAACTATCTTGCCTCTTGTGCATGCAACTCTCGCACCCTTGTTGGACAACTTTTGTTTTCCTTGTCTCCTTTCTTCACCTATTTCTTTTCTCCTATTTTTCCTTGCTCTACCAGGTTGCCGTACAAAGAAGGGAGGCAATATAGGATGTTCATCTACAACCGACTAGTGTTTATGGCCATAAATGGGAGATAAATAATTTTTATATGCCTCAAAGACCATTTTTTCTATGGTAGAACTCATCTACATATTTAATTGGATCATCTCTGGTATGTCTAATGCAAGCTAGACCATGAATACAAGGAATGCCTGTCAGACTCCAAGACCTACAACTACAATTTTTTTTATAAGATCTACAATCACAGTCTCATCAAATGAATGAACTTCAAACTTCTTTTCTGCTGCCGGCTTGATAACTCAATGCTAAACAAGTTTTTGTAACTTCCCTAACTTATTCAGATTAGGGCACAAAACTTAATGATATAACTATTAAAAGATTCACATATGTTGTTATCAACAGTGTCCACCTTGGTGTATGCAGAGATTAAAGACTTACCAAACTTTTGGGGTTCTTTATCATGAATTGGTCATAAGCTCCCTCTGATTCAGCTTTTCAACCAATTTGTTCTGACTTTAAATTCAGCTTCATTTGTGCACATTACTTCCCCCCCAAAACAAGCTCTTTAACTTGGGGCTAGTGAACTGTTTTTTCCAATAAACATATATATGCCGTGCAAAATGTCTATGCTCTGCATTAGGAGTCAACTTTGAGATGCTGTTTTTTATACCCTGTAATTTTTTCAATAAAAAAAATGAGCACTTCAAATTGATTATTGAAATATAATTTTATAAAAAAATATAAATATTACCTTATGTTTGTCACTCATGAATGTCCAACCTAAGCCATCCACGATGTTTAAATCTTCAAACAAATGATGAAAAAACCATGTCCAAGTGTCTTCAGTTTCTTTCTCAACCACTGCCCAAGATATTGACCACATTTTATTGTTACAATCCTTAGCGACTGCAGCCAATAAAGCCCTACCAAGGTTAGTTTTCAAAAAACAAGCATCAAAACTAATACACCTTCGGCATCCCACCAAAAACCCTTTTCTCTAAGTAGAAAAACCAATGTAAACCCTCTGAAAAATAGGTCGATCATTTTCATGCAAATAAGTTTTCAACAAGAATCTCCCTTCTTTATCCATGTGTTGTAGATGAGATATATAAGATCTTAACTTCTTGTAGTGATCCTCCAATAACCCCCTAATTTTATCCAATGCTTTCCACTTTGATGTGTAACGTAGATCTTCAGTCACAATAACACCATATTTTAACTCAATGTCATGTATCATTTCTTTTACGGGGTAGTTTGAATTTCTTTTCAAGACAGGTGCCATAATATCAGACAACCAATCACTCATGGCTTGTCTATTGTAGCTACCCCTAATGCATGTGTGGTTATCCATGATTGTTTTGATTACAAATGTGGATTCATGCCCCAATTTACTAGCATATAACATCCATGGACAGTTTCCATCACATCTAGCTTCAAGGTTCTTTTCACTTGACCTTTTCCATCGAACATTATACCCATTTTCTATTGCCCAATTTCTGATTCCTTTCTGACATTCAACAAAATCCTTAAATGTTATCCCCACTTCAAATACAAGACTCTTATTATCAGCATTAGCCTTATGTATTTTTGATCTTATGACATGTTTTGTTCTCTTGTAACCTATATCTTCATCTGGGTCCAATGAACTTGTTGAGTCATTAGAAGACTCATACTTAGATATCACATCATCATCATCATTTTCTTCATACTCAAAAGGTTGATCTAACCTATTCACTCTTCCAACCCCCTCTACAATTTTACCTTTATCAGCATTATCATCACCATGTGTCTCAATTTCTTCAGTAAAATTAGCATCAAGACATTGGACATCCATAACCATTGGCTCATCTACATGCATTGGCCCAAATTCATGTACATGCTTTCTGCTTTCTCTTATCTTTAGGATCCATCAAATAAAAAATCTAACAAAAATTAATGAAAAAACTATATCAGTTTTGTAGATATGAAACAAATGTGAATACACAAATTTATTGATAAAAATCCATTGACAACTCAATTAGTACAAATCGATTATTTGATGTGCAATAGGTATGCATCTAAGTAAAGAATAGCACAAAAAGAAACAAAGAAGCAACCCACTTATATAATAAAATCATCTTTTTGCGAATTTCTAGCTTTGATTGAGTCATCGATAAAACCATAAGATAGGAAAAACATTACAAATATATCAAAATTTGGGCCACCCATCACCTTTACATGTAAGATAAAATTTTCAATTAAAAATTCCCACTCAAGTCTAATTATTCAGACGACGACGACAATAGCATTATTTGCAAAATTAATATGGACCACCCCGTTGCTTAGAATGAGAGTTGACTGCTTCAGGGTTTAGGGTGAGCGAGATTTGAAGGAGAAGAAAACTTTTAATTTGGGAGGGTTTCGTAAATTTGGATGAAAAAGGAAATGGGGGGTGGGGGGGTGGGAGGAACGGTAATGGGGAAGGGAATAATATTTGGAAGAGGATTTAAATGTAATTTGATTAAATAATATATATTTATGAGGTGTAAAATAATAATTTAAAATGATATATCACTGCCACGTGCGTGTGCCACATAATATTTAACAGATGAATCATCACTTAACTTACACCATTAGTAATAAATGATAAATTTCCTAACAGAACAAAACTTCATGATATAATTCCTTAACATATTTTCTTGGTGATATATTTCCCTATTTTGTGAAAGATCATGATATATTTCCTATTTTCCATGAATTTATGAAAAGCTCATCTTATATGCTTTGTGTTTTGTGAGTTATGATGTTAAATGCTAATGATCTTACTTTGGATCCATTCTTTTTGCATTTATCTTCTTGGCTTGATTCACAACTTGTTTCTATCAAGATTGAATTTTATATTTCAATTATGAGAAGAGTGTAAAACGGGAACATTATACATCAAATTAATTAGATTTTTTGAATTTTTCCCGGTCAGTATGTAGATGATGATTACCGATATGTTGGTCCAATACTATTCGATAATTTATAATATTCATATATAATTTGGATGAAATAAATAAAGCATGAAACCGAGTCTTTAACACTATTTGGTGCTGATAGGGTTCATTTTCATGATTTGGTAATTAATTTGCAGTCTAAGTGGGCCATTTAATTTCACAAGGAACAACATGCTTTCCAAGGCGTTAACCCCTGTGCAAAACAATCTATTTTTTTTTTTTAGACAGCAAAATAATCAATATCGTTGTGAATTTAAATATATTGATATATGCATACTGCCAAAAAATCTTCCTTTCTATCTTACAATTTATAACAATTTGCATCTTGTAATTTGATTTATAACAATTTGCATCATGTGATTTGATGACAATAAAATATTTAGCTTTTCAATACTCGCTTTCCAATAGTTGATCATATTCTATTTTCTATAGTGTTTTAGCATCACACCTCTCATTATGCTTATAAAGAATAAGATATTTGAATATTATATAATGGCTTGAATTATTTTTTCAACTCAATGTGTGATATTTAATATCATTTTTGACGTTTAGCGTGGAATTATTTAACCTTGAATAACTGATAATATGTGTAGTGTAGTACCATTTAACATCAACCCATATTAAGGAATCCATCATTAAAATGGATTGACTCTTATACTTTGTTAGCATCACATCTCTTCTGATAAGCCAGTTTAATAGGTCATGAAGTCGTATTGTCCACGAAATCATTTACAGTGTTTTTACAATTCAATGAACATATCGAGATTTCATTTTTTGCAACTACAGATTCATATATATGGATTTGGATAAAATTTTATTTTATGTAAATTGTGATTAATCTTTGTAATTATATTACACAATATGTAATAATACAATATAAGAGGGATGTTCATTTGCTAACGACTCTCCAAGCATATTGATGTTGTAAGTGGTGATTGGGTGGAGGTTGTGTTAGACAAATTTTGACACGATATGATAATTTAATATAAATTCACGTGACAATAATAGGTTATTGTTGAATTTTAACGGATTTGTTGTTATCGTGTCAACCTCTCAAGGGCACAACATTTTGTGTCGTTCGTGCAAGTTTGTATTATTCGATAACATATCGTGTTCGTGTTACCCATTAGGGATGTACACAATTCAGTTTGGTCGGTTTAAGAGTCAAAGTATGCAAATAATACAGTTTGAAAAATTCTCAAACCAAACCGGCCTAAATAAATTTTGCAAACCAAACCAAATAAAACGGTTTGGTTAAGCTGGTTTAACAGTTAGAAACATGACTTTAACGAGTAAAGTTAAAACATAAAAAATCTTCTATTTTTTGCAACAATTTATTTGAGAAATTTAAAAACAAGCAATTGATGACATCAAAATATAATATTTCATATCTCATTCGCAAATATAATAGTTCCTGAAAGGTCAATTCATTACGATGCAATAACGGTGAAGTCGGGCCAGAGAATAGAGAAAACAATAAGCGTAAGGACTAAGAAGAGAGATGTTTGAATGAAACTGTGAGATTAGATAATTTAGAAATATAAAAATAAATAAAAATGTAGGAGAAAAATAAGAATTATAAAATGTAGCACAATATAAGATCCGAACTTGTACGCTTTAAAATTTAAAATTTAGCTTGAACCACTAAACTACATGTACTACATTAATATTTTTAGTACTATAATATATGACTTAAATATTTATTATTAATATAAACGCTCCGGTCTGGCCTAAACGGTCGGTTTCTCTACTCAAACTATGGGCCAAACCAAATGACACGATTTTAAATACACGTGTCGGTTGGTTGATTTCCTCACATGCCAAACCGGCCAAATCATTTCGGTTTGGGCAGTTTGGACCAAACTGTGTACACCTCTATTGGTCCCATTTTTACCAGTGTAAACTTAGTTGCACAACGGATGTTAGGATTTTTGTTAGAGAATTTCTTCCTTACTCTTTGTGTTTTGGTGGGTCAAAGTTTGTAAAGCCATCTTAGTCAGTTTTTCAGTTTCTAGAGTTCTAAACTGTAATCCTTGTATAGGATCAATCGAGTTGTAATAGAACTTAGGCTGAAGACCGAGCAAAGGAGAATGCTCGAAACTTTGTTTCCACCAAGTATAACTTTGACCAAAACTGAGTTGCAGCACTCAGTATAGGGTCTTCCGTACTGACTAGGAGAAGTCAGTATGAGGGCTTCCCCATACAGACTAGGAGAAGTCAGTATGAGGGTTTTCCATACTGATCAGGAGAAATCAGTATGAGGAATTTTCCATACTGACTGTGGACAGTCAGTATGAGGGTCTACCATACTGACTTTGGGAAGTCAGTATTAGGGCTAAGCTATACTGACCTTGGGAAGTCAGTATAAGAGCCTCTACCTTTAAAGAACGAGCTATTCGAAAGATATCGAAACATATACATGCCCAAGTGAAAGTCAGAACGAGGTTATCCAAACTTGGATCCCTCGGACTAAAATTTAGTCTTACATAAAGTTAGTGTATAGTACACTAACATAGCAGACCTACGACATGGGCTACGATTGGACAACATTTTCCATGAGTCTAACGACTGGATTTATGTGTCTAACGGGCAAAAATTCAAAATGTTTGAGGAAGTCCTCTATAAATAGGTCTGCCCTTCAACCTTAAACGGATATGAACTCTGAAATTCTTCACACGACAAAGGGCATTCTGCTAAGCTATCTCTCTGCTAAAACTCTCTGAGTTTCTGTGTTTCTTAACACAAGACTTGAGTCTTAGACTCAAGTTATTACTCCATGTTATCTTCTCCTAGCACGAGGCTGAAGCTTTGAGGCTGAAGCTTTTTCTTTGGTGAATATATCTTTCCAAGATATATTTATAGCAGTCAGTTTCCTACTCTGGGATACTGATTTTACGGGCGTATGCCAAGAACAACAAACATCCAACCACCGGGAAGAAGGCTGCGGGGTGCCATCCACATTTCAACCTGAAGACTATGTCCGCAAGGAGTTTCTAAGCGAGTGCCAGAGATGACTGAAGGACGGAGGCGCCGACGGGCTGTGTATAGATTGTGAGGAGGCTAATACTTAGTGAATTATCCAGACCTTGGGTCTGAAGAGTGGATGTAGGATATTCAGATTCGAACCACTATAAATCTCGTGTGTTCTTTACTGCTTTACTTATATTCCTGCCTTATTTAGTTTTGCAAATTGACTGTTAAAACCTTCAATACTTGTCCAAGTCTTGAAGAGTATACTCTATTAAACTGACTTAACAAGAACAGACCGAAGCTTAAGTCTTCTACACACTAAACTGATTGTCCTCTATTTATCTGAACAAGTGCAAAGTGTTTTACTTTATTCTTCTGCCGCATATACAAACCATCCGCTGCACGTATTTGTACTCTGATTTTGGGACCAACAAGTGGTATCACACACCAAGGTTCTTACAGACCAAGGTTGTGTTGAGTCACTAAGGATCAGATCTCTATTTTCTGCGCTTGATTTCTGTTTGTGTGTTTTCAAGCTTAGGTACGCAGAGATGACACAGATTTCAAAGCTTCCAGAGTATTCATGAGAAAACTTTGAGATATGGAAGAAGCGCTCGTTGATAATGCTGAAGAATTTTAACCCAAAAAAGACGGAGGTTCTATCTACCAGACCATTGAAGATCACTAGAATGAATACTCAACTCGGAGAAGCAGGGGGTCGAGAGATAGTGGAGAAGCCTTATGCAGAGTAGACGAACGACAACGGAGTTCGTTTTCAGCTGGATTCAGTGGCCATGAAGCTTATCCTTCAATCTCTACCAAAGCCACTGGTTGTTGAAGCTCTCGAACACAGCTGCGCAAAAAAGATGTGGGAATTCTTTTGCACTCTCAGCCAAGAGATAGCTCTAATGAAGCGAAACAAGGTTCAAAACTGTGTAGATAAGTACTCATCATTTCAAATGCTTCTTGGTGAAATCATTAAATCAATGGAAGCTAGATTCAATGCTATTATCTGTGAGCTGAAAAACTTGGGGAGAACTTGTGAGATTGCAAATATGAATGCAAAGATTCTCTCTAAGATGCCCTAGGAGGACTGGTTCGTCAAAGGCACCAGCTTAAAGGAGAGAGATCTCTCCAAGATGACGACCAAAGACGTGTTCGCCTAGCTCCAAGCCCATGAATGAGACATACAAATGGCAAACAAGAATGAAGTAGTGCAGAATGTCAGCTCGCATCCAGGAGAAGATGCTGCCTTTTTCGCAAAAAGAGAGTCCAAGAGAAGGCCTCAAAAGTCATACCAAGCTGACAGATCATCCGAACATACGTCTACATCAAAGTCAGCACCAACACCTTCGTACAAGAAGAAGGAGGAAGAGAGCCCAATAGAAGAGCATGAAGAGCTGATGAGGAAGCTGACAAGACTTTTTGAGAAAGCCAAAGCCAAGTAGGAAGATTCACAACCCAGTGAACAAAAGTTCAGTGAGAGACCTCCCAAAGCATGTTTTGAATGCAACTTTCTAGATCACCTCAAGTATGAGTGCCCACTGGTTTCCAAAGAGAAAAATGAGTGCTTGAAGGGGTGTTCGTGATGAAAGCTTCCAGAGCAGTTGCAAAGGCCATGCTCTCCAGAACTGAGGTGCCAAATATCTCAGAAAATGATAATGGCTACAACACATTAGATGATGAGGCCGTAGAGGAAGCTTTCCTGGTACTGATGGTCAAGCTTAGAGAAGAGGAAGAAATTGAAGCTGAGTTGCAAATTCCGGTACACATCTCTAACTCAGTTTCTATTCCTATTGCATGCATTGAAGAGGGCTCTGAATCTTATTGCTCAGATTCAAAGGATGTTACCCTCGATGCTTTAAATAGAGAATTTTCACAATTCTATGAACTGAAAAATGTTTTGGCCGGCGAAAATGCTTTACTAAAACTTAATGTTTCACAACTGACAGAGGAGATATAAGGATCAAAGTCAGTAAGTGATGAGCTAGCCAAACATTGAGAAGAGCATTCTAATTTACTTGAATCTTTTAAATCTCTTTAGATTTATGTGACCTAGTCTCAAGTGCCAGAGATATGTTTGATCCTCATCAGAAGAAAAATTTCTCTTTAAATGATGATTATTATTATTAGATGAGTTTGCAACATTCACGGAAGATTTATGCATACAATCAATGATATAGAGAGAGTCAATCAGTTTGCCCCGACAGATAACACCGTTATTCCCAATGATAGAAACTCCACTATAAAAAATAACTGAATATCCATCACTAAACAACTTGGAAACTGAAATTAAGTTCCCCCGAAAAACCGGCACATATAAAACATCTCTCAAAATCAAAACATTATTTTCAAAGCATAAAGTAAAATCTCCAATAGCTACTGCTGAGACTCGCTCTCCGCTGCCCATTGAGATGGTAATCTCGTCATGCATCAGATGCCTTGTTGACCTGAACCCCTGCAAAGTATAACAAACATGATCAGTAGCTCCAATATCCACTACCCAAGAATGGGTAGAAACTGATGCTAAACATGTTTTCGTTATAAATACACATGACACACCTTGTCCAGTCTTCCTGACTTGACAATCTTTCTTCCAGTGACCAGCCTTGCCACATCTGAAACACTTGTCCTTTTTCCCAGTCACACCCGGTTTCCTTTTTGACTTCTTCGTAGAAGATGTACCTTTGGCTTTCTTCTTAAACATTCCTTTGTTCCTCTTGCCAACCAGCGCAACAGGACGGTTTCCTGAAGTAGCCAAAGCAACCTTTTCTGGAAGCATCACTGACTCCGCTGCCATCAAGTCATTGAGTAACTCGTTAAGAGTGTACTCTTTCTTGTTCATGACAACATTCAGTCTAAAGTTCTCAAAGGACTTTGGCTGAGAGTTGAGAATGATATCAACCTGCGCTTCCGTATTGATACCACCTCCGTGCGGCGTGAGCTCATCCATGAGATGAGTCATGCTGACCATGTGCTCTCTGACCGAGCTACCTTCAACCATTTTCTTTCCCATGATTTCCCTCATGAGATTGAATCTGACAGCTCGGTCTGACTCACCATAGGTCGCTGTGAGGTTGTCCATAATGTCACAAGCATTATCATACGAATGATGTTGTTGTGCAAGTACTTTGGACATTGTAGTCATCATATAGCATTTCACTATATTATTTGACTTGAGCCACTTGTTATAGTAGCTCCTTTCCTCATCAGTCGATGCATCAGTGGGAGCAGCCGGACGAGGCATATCGAGGACAAACTTGTGTTCCTCTGCAACAAGGATGTAATCCAAGTTGTGTTTCCATTCTTGAAAATTGGGACCGGTTAATTGGTGTTGTGCTAAGATATTGATCACATTTGGTAAAGACATGTCTGAAAACAATAAATTAAAGCAGAAATTAAAACATAGTCGCAAACAATTGAAACAGTTAAATATTGAAACCTTATGATAAAGAAATATTAATGTTTCCTCCAATTTGCCTAAGTATTATTATTGTAAGCCACACATGTGGACGTTTACAACATAACACTTAACCAGACTGCATCTTTCAATTCCAGTCCTTTAATTCTAATCCATGCCCAGGTTCCTTAGACAAATGGAATTAATAATTGGAGACTGACTTAAGACCATATTATCCTACTGAGCAGGGATATCACAAATGAGTTATACTCTGGACAATATTTAAGCTAGCTTACCACCAAAGTCAACCCTCCCATATAAGGATCTGCTAGGACACACCCTGATCCCTTATAATAAGGCTGTCTCATATAATTCAATCACTAAGCATCTCTTTTTTGAATGTAGGGAAACCTCACGGGTTTGGAGGGATGTGCGGGAGTGGCTTGGACTGAAGCATAGGACATCGACCGTGGAAGCTGCGCTGAAGTGGTGCCTGCGGGAGAGGAGCTGGTCCAAAGTCTTGAAGAAAGCCCGTTATCTTGCTCTGGCCGCCACGGCGAACCATATCTGGCATGCAAGGAACAAGAAAGTCTTTAATGGTGCTCCCTTTGATGCCGCTGCAGTTGTGAAGGGCATTAAGGAGGACGTTTTTCGTATTCTTTACTCGGTGTTCCCGATTGATGAGGTTGTTGCTCATCTTGACTGGAATACCCATTAGTGGTCTCTTCTGTGTTTTCTGTTGGTTTGTGATCATATCGATAGTGTGATGTGGGTGGGCTGACCTAGTTAGTATGCCTACATCGCTTGGTTTTGAGTATGATGAAGGGGGATGTCGTGCTGACCTAGTTAGGATGGCATTTCTCTTTCGGACCCAGGACTACTATCGGTATGATCGTTTTGGGTGGTTGATTTCTGTTGGGTTATCTCGGTAGGTGTGAGATTTGGGCCATTGTTGGGCTGGTCACCTTATAGTGTGCTTAGATGTCATCTTTCTACCAGGGTATGCCCCGTGTACTTGTATTTGCAGGGTTAGATTGCTTGTCCCGATGGTCACACTGTTTGTGAACCTCGGGTGTCTGTTTTTATCCCTGGGGTATGCCCCTGTGCTGCTGTAAGGTTGCGGCCTATACTCGGTTTACATTTATGCTATTATTTTTTCACTAGATTACTTATGAAGGCTCAATACACAAGCTACACATGTAGACGTTTACGCATGAACTCCCACTTCTCACATGAAATAAATTTATGTTTTAAGAAATCCTATCTATTAGAACTTATTAATAATAAATTAAGTAAGCTACACATGTAGATATTTACCTAAAAAATTACCCACTTCCAATAAAGGATCGCTTTGTGGAGGTCTTATTAAATAATGAGCTTAGTAATTTTAAATTCATAAGGTTCAATTGCACATAATATTTTATGTAGCCATAATTATAACATTGCTAAAATTCTATCATGCAAAGCATGAACCCCGAATTTATAGTTATAATTAATTACACAAAATAAATCACATAGCATGCTTTAAAGCTGTAAATAAAAGCAATAAACGTGCTCCTGTTATCTACAACATGCTTATATGCTGCACAATTAATTTAAACACATATATCATGCGAAGACAAATCATAAATGTTGGGAATGTATTCCTAAATATCTCTTAGGATCATATTGTAAAAGGTTTTGTTGGATCAAACCTTAGTAGTTGGTGGATCATTTGCTGAATACTAGTATAGTCTAGCAACTCTTGTAATTTCCTATATAGGCTAAGTATTGAGTTGTAATAGATTAGATTGCTAGAAGTATTCTTAGCAGATGAAGAAGATTGCTAAAAGAGTTAGCAATCAAGTGCGAAGAAGGAGATTTCTGAGGCATTAGCAATCGTATGTCAAGGAAAAGACTGCTAGAAGGCTTTACTTAGCAGTCGAAAGCAAAGCGATAGTAGAATGCTGAAGGAGTCAGCATCCGCTAGCATTCAAAGCAGACTGCTAAGCAATAACAATCAGCAGAAGACTAAAGTGGTATAGATACATCTACTGAGGGAGTCAACAGATCAAAGGATCAGATTGTTAAGAAGAGCCTAGCAATCAAAAGGTCAAGCAGAGTACTCCTAGCATTTTCGATAAAGTTCCTAGCAAGGAGATACTCAGCAGAGACTTGCGAAAGACACCCATTGTGACAGAAAGTACAACCAAGGATGAAAGCTTTCCCGAAGTAGGTTGGAAAGTACTGTACGACACCAGAAAGGTGGCAAAAGCAAGTAACCTCTCTTGGACAAAGGACCGTTGTGTCTAACGGGTCTGGAGATTCAAAGTTTGAATCTCCAGATATAAAAGCGAAGTCTAACAGAGAGAGAAGAAGAACTGCTCATTCAATACGACGAACTAACACTCGAACAAGAGATTCCTAAGACAAAAGTAAAAAGCAAAGAGAGCAGTCCGTTGAAAGCCAACATTCGAAAAGCATTCAAATCTTTCAACCACCGAAGTGTCCCCATTGAATATCTGACACTTCATTGAAGAGATTCCTTGACTTAGCTCAAGAATCTTCAATCATTGGGATACCTTCCAATCTTGGAAGCATCCAGTAGTCAAATCTCTGAAAAGAGATTGTCTAGAACGGGCTTTAGCCAAAATCAAAGGAAAGTTCAGAAGGAACTCTAAAACTTCCAAAAGCGGTAAATACGAGTTTTACGAAGGTGAGCCCTTGACTCAGCCGGAGCTGCGCTTGAGAAGAAATTGGATAACAGAGGATAACTGTGCAGGAGCTGGCTCGAAAGTTCACCACTTGTTGCATGTGTTGGCAAATCCTTGTATTCTGATATCTTTTTAGTGGAATTCTTAGTGTTTTGGCTAAGGAGTGGACGTAGATCTATTGGATCGAACCACTATAAACTCTTTTTCATTCACTGTTTTATTGTTTCCTATTTAGATTTGAAACCTAGCATCATCAAGTTGTTAGTGTATATCTGTAAGAAACCCCAAGTACGAGCTGAGCTAAACAATCTCGATAAAGAACCTAAGTGTGCAAGTGAATCTTATTATTCCGCTGCATTTCATGTTTCAAAAGTTGATGCTGGAAGCTAAAGCCGAGAAAGAAGCCAAGGAAGCTATGCTTTCTTCATCATCCACCCGTTCAACAGAGCGAAAGCCTATGACATGCTTCGAGTGGGATTTGCCAGACCATCTCAAGCACGAGTGTCCGAAAGTTAGCAAAGAGGAGAGAGAGCGCTTGAAGCAAAGATTTGAGAGACGTGCTTTTAAAGCCGTAACCAGGGCATTGAAGACGAGGACTGAGGTACCTGACATCCCAGATAATGACGAGGAGTATTACTATTCCTCCGAAGAAGATGATGAAAAAGCCATGCTCGTGCTAATGGCAAATATTGTTGAGGTTGCTGAGCAACCTGCTGAATTGACTCTAGCAGTCGAGGCTCAGGAGGTAATTTCTATGAGTATTTCTTTTCCAGCTATCACGCATCAAATAGAGGAGTCTACTCATTCAAACTCAGAGGATGATTACCTTACTAAGCTATTTTTAGAGTTTTCAAAGATGTATGAAATGAAAGATGCTATAGTAGGAGAGAATACATCGCTACAATTAAAAGTCACATATTTAACCAATGAAGTCGAAAGACTAAGGTCTGGCAGCGATGAACTCTCAATACTCAAGGTTGAATTCTCCAAACTTTCTGAAAATCTCCAAAATCCTGAAAAGGAGAATCTAACTTTAAAGAACAAAGCTAATGACAAGTGCATTTGCGCGTACACGACAAGCAAAGATCTTTTAAACAACCTTGTTAGCCAACAGAGACGTGATTCTAACCGATCTGGAATTGGGCATAGTCGTAGCAGCAATAATGAGACTTTGAAGCAGAAAAAGGATGTTACTTTTGTTTATGTTGGAAAGTTATTTGCAGATGATAAAGGCAAAGATAAGATGATTGCTGAGTCATCCACTGCTAGGCAGAATGCTAAGCAAAATGTCAAGCAGAATGCTAGGCGTAATGCTCAGCAGAATGCTAAGCAGACTGCTCAGCAAAGTATCACGAAGAATGCTAGATCTCAGCAGAATACTTACCGAATGTCTGCTAGACAGACTTACTCTGCAGAATCCAGGATGAGTGCTAAGCATTATGTTCCTAATGCTAGGAAGCCAAATCCTATCTTTTCTAGGGGCAAGCAGGTTAACTACCATGCAGTAAGACCTCAATATCATCAATACACACCACATAGGAGGAACACCTATGTGAAGCCTGAGTCCAAACCATTTCCATTTCAAAGGACTAGGAAGGCGAAACACACAACCACACCTAGATCTAATTATGCTAAGCATACTTATCCTAAGGTCGAGAAGGTTGTGAATGGTGAGATTAAGAAGAAAATCTTGAAGATCACCAAGATGTGGGTTCTAAAAGGAACCATGATCCATGCCAATCCCGCAGGACATGATGCTAAGCGGGTACCTAAAACAACTTGCTGATTGTTTTGCAGGATCAGGATTCCTGTGCTAAGACATCAAGTATGTCAAACGAATGGATCCTATATAGCGGTTGTTCAGCCTACACGATGGGGAATGAAGAGTTGTAAGATTTTATTGCCCCACAGTCATGTTCGGTGATAATAGCAAAGGCAGAGTGGTTGGGAGAGGATGCATAGAGCGAAACGGACTAAGGATTATCAACGTAGCGCTCGTATCTAATCTCAAGCACAACCTTCTAAGCATTAGCCAGCTATGCAAAAATGGGTACATTGTCTCTTTCGTTAATACTGGATGTTCTATTGCTGACAATGCTACAGGTGAAATAAGGCTTAAAGGCATCCGCAAGGGTGGCCTATATATTGTTGATTGGCAAAGCTGTCAACAACATTAATGCTTCGTAGCATTGAGTAAGGAAAAGACAACATGACTATGTCACATGAGGTTAAATCATCTGAATTTTAAAACCATTAACCATCTGGCCAAGAAGAAGCTTGTTGTAGGTCTGCCTGCTGAGACTTTCCACAAGGAAGGTGTGTGCAAAGCTTGCAAGCAAGGGAAGCAGACCAAAGCATCATTCAGATCCAATCCGGAGAAGGCCACTTCAGAAAGGATCCTAGAGCTCTTGCACATGGATCTATTAGGCCCAGTTACTCCACCCACTGTAAGTAAAAACATTTATACACTTGTGGTTGTTGATGACTACTCCAGGTACACGTGGGTTCGTCTGCTAAGGACTAAAGACGAAGTAAAGCCCTTCCTACCGGAGCTAATCCTCAAGGAGCAAAAGAGCAAAGAAGTTACAGTCAAGAGGATTAGATCGGACAATGGAACTGAGTTTTGCAACGGGATCTTGATGGATTTTTGCGCCGAAGCTGGTATCGAGCATGAGAAATCCACTGCTAGGACCCCCCAGCAGAACGGTCTGGCACAGAGAAGGAACCGAACATTGAAGGAAGCAGTGCGGTCTATGCTAGCCGATTCTGAGCTGTCTGCTAAATATTGGGGCGAAGCAGTCATGACAGCCTGCTATACACAAAATATGAGCGCAATCAATGGCAGATTCAATAAGACTCCTTATGAAGTGTACAACGGTTGTAAGCCTTCGATTATTCATCTTCGTGCTTTTGGTTTGACATGTTATATCCATAATAATGGGAAGTCGAAACTTAACACTTTTTCGCCTAAATCTGATGAAGGTGTTTTCCTGGGATATGGACACCCTTCTCACAAAGGCTATTGAGTGTTAAATAAGACAACTCAACTTATGGAGATAACATGCAATGTTATTTTTTATGAGTCTACTTTAGTGCGCAGGATTATCAAAGAACAAAAGGATAGTAATCATGAGACCAATGATGTCCATGGTCAATCAATCTTGAATTCTTTAAAAAATATGAGTATTAATTTGACTAGGTCTATGAATGATTCTAATCCAGCAAAGACACACTCAGCAGGTGACCAGACTGCTGACCAGGCCAATGATGCTAACGATCCTGCTGAGGCCACCAATCCGATTTATCTTAATGATAATTTGGATATTCAGGAATCGCTTGAAGGAGAAGATGAAGAAATTCTAGATCCAGCAAGGGGTGCTGAAGACGGTGTAGGCGCTGCTGATGATGCCGCCAAAGCTGTTACTGAGCATTTGGAGAATGTTGAGGATCAGGCTGCTGAAGTTCCAGCTACTGAAGTCCCTGTTGCTGAAGTTCCAGATGCTGAGTTGCCAGATGCTGAGATTCAGGATGCTGAACCCCCAGAGATTGCTGAGGAAAATGTTGTAACAGACAACAACCCAGCAGGTGAGACTGATGCCGAAGTTCCAGAATCTAGCAATCCAAAGCCAAAATGGTTACACGATCATCCTTTGGATGATGTCCTTGGAGACATCAATGATCCTATCCTGACCAGACAAGGCAACGATGCTAGCATCCTATATTTCACACGAGGAGCCTACGAAGGTTGAAGATGCTCTACAATGTCCAGATTGGGTGAATGCTATGCAGGAGGAGCTAGCAAAATTCACGTGCAATCATGTGTGGCATCTAGTAGATAGACCAGAGCATCCGAGTGTTATTGGAACCAAGTGGGTGTTCAAGAACAAGAAAGATGAGTCAAGAATGATCATAAGGAACAAAGCTCGTCTAGTAGCCAAGGGCTATAGACAATGCGAAGGAATAGATTATGTTGAGACGTTTGCCTCAGTAGCTAGGCTGGAAGCAATCAGATTATTCATCGCATATGCTGCTCATCACGAGTTTGCCATCATGCAAATGGATGTGAAGAGTGCCTTTCTTAATGGTGAGCTCAAAGAGGAAGTTTATGTTGAGCAACCACCAGGCTTTGAGCTGGGAAACCAAGTTTACAGGCTAAGGAAAACCTTGTATGGTTTGAAGCAGGCACCAAGAGCATGGTATGAAACTTTGTCTAAGTTCTTGCTAGAAAATGGATTCTAGAAAGGAAACATAGACCAAACACTCTTTCGTATCAAAAATGAAAGAAGCATCTTGCTAGTGCAGATATATGTCGATGACAATATCTTTGGCTCAAAGGATCAGAACTTGTGTGACAAGTTTTCAGTGCTTATGCAGAGCAATTTTCAGATGAGCATGATGGGAAAAATGTCATATTTTCTTGGATTACAGGTCCAACAGTCAAGCGAGGGAATTTTTATTCATCAGAGGAAGTATACTCGCGATCTGATTGCTAAGTATTGTCTGGAGAAGACGAAGAGCTTGAGGATTCCAATCAGCACGACCTGTATTGCTGCACTTGAAAAGGAAGGAGATGATGTGAATCCTACTCTCTATCGATGTATTATCGGCTCACTTCTATATCTCACAGCTAGCAGACCAGATTCAGACTTTGGAGGGTGCAAGATTGATAGGAAGAGCACCAGCAGGACATGCCAATTCCTTGGACACAAGCTCATTAGCTGGTTTAGCAAGAAGCAACACTCAGTGGCTACATCTACTACTGAAGCAGAGTATGTAGCAACCGCTAGTTCTTGTTCGCAAGTCTTGTCGATTCAGCAGCAATTGCAAGATTATGATATTCCTCCTGAATGTGTGCCAATTTACTGCAAGAACAATAGTGCAATGTGCATAACGAAGAACCCAATTCATCACTCAAGGACGAACATATTGATATTCGACATCACTTCATTAGAGATCATCAAGAGAAGAAGGATATCGATGTTCAATATATATGCAAAGAAGAGCAGATTGCTGATATGCATCAAGTTAGGCCTTCTGGAGATAGACGATGCTATGGATGAATGATTTTTTATCCTCATTCTTTCTGGATTTCTGGATTTCTTAAAAAAATTGGAGAAAAACGTACCCTAGCTTACGTTTTTTTTGCTGGATCTTGTTGCTGAATTTTTGTTGCTAAACATCTGGTTGCTGAGTCTAAGCTCTCATCATCTCATTCATTTGCTAAGATATCGCAACAAGTGATTCTGATGCTTGCTATAGGCCGAATGTTGAGTCCAAGCTCTCAGCAATTCGTCAGAATGTTGTGGTGAAATATTCAACAAGTAGGTCAGACGGTTGCAAGGAGATGTTTGCTGAGTCCAAGCTCTCAGCAGATAATATGAGAGTGCTGACATATTTAGAAGTTAGAAGATCTGTTGCTAGAACATGAATGCTGAGTTCAAGCTCTCAGAAGTGTATTTGAGTGCTAAGGATTTCTATGCTAGCAGATTGTTGAGTCCAAGCTCTCAGCGGTCTCAGGAAGTCAAAGCGGGAAGTTTTGAATTTGAATTGATGGGACCCGACGCGGTGCATTTAATGCGTGCAACTGGCTGCGATGAACCAAGAGGCGACACGTCAAAACTACTCGAGCATTTTGGGGACGTGGGTGACCATACGGAAGGTCGCGCTAACTCTAAACCGTTGATTGAGTCCCAAAAAGGCGTTTCCCCAGCCTTTGGATCTTCATTCAGAAGGTATAAACACTTAACCTCATTCATCGTTCAAACCTTTCCACACTTTGAACAAATTTGAATCCCTAGAACCTTGAGCTTTCCAAATACTCTCACATTGTTTTCTCAATATTCTCTCATATTCCTCTCAAAGATGTCTAACCCTGAATCTTCCAACCCATCTGAGAATATACCAACATTCTATTACAAACCTGCTGAAGGCACAAGGTTGGATAAAAGGAATGAACCCGAGTTCACAGATATCGCAACAAAAGATGATATTGATACCAAAATTCCCTACTCTTGTTTGGTCACTCTCGCCCGAAAGAAGGAACAATCTGGACATTCAGATGCTCAGAAATGCACGGCGCAGGTATTAAAGGATAGGATCTTGTACACATCCCTCGCTTCTGAAAAATTTCCTAAATGGGTCATGGGTGCCCTAGTGCATGCGCAAGTGGTTCAGTACTTATCTGCACAGCCGAAGATATTTCATCCTCACATGGTCTCTGAATTTTACGCAAGGGCAGTTTTCGATGATTATAAGTCATTTACAACTTCTTTATTTGGTACCATCATCACCGTAAATGCCGACGACCTTGCAACGACGTTTGGTTAAAGAACTCAGGGGACCGTGTCTCCACCTATAAATTGGTACAAATCGATGAAATGAAGGAGAGGTGGTATGACTGGAAGAAGCCGAAGGTACAGGAGGACCCGAAGCATCCATGGAAGGTAGCTGATAAACACTCACTCTGTGCATTTTATTGATAGATTTATATTTAGATTATACGTCAGACTGAGCCATTACGTGATGTTTTCATGCGTTATTCCTATTCTTTAAAAAATTATTACGTTTGGTTTGTTTGCCGTTGTTTTGCACAGATTTTACGCGAATTAGAGGTTAAATGGGATGATTGAGCAAGCATTTTAGGAGTTGATCACTGTTGGTTTGCACCGGGAAGAGAAAGAGTTAGAAATTGCGGAAGGTGTCGTGCAAATGGAGGCTTCGTGACACAACCGGCGACTGTGTGGGAAGGCCGGCGATCGCCGACTGTGCCGGTGGATCGCCGGCCATGTCTTTTCCTTTCGAGACACAAACGGCGACTGGGTATCACGGCCGGCGATCGCCGGTTATGCCGGTGGATCGCCGACCGCATTTTTTCTTCTCGCAACCAAACCGGCGACTTCACTTCCCTTCCTGCG
>JAPKLW010000205.1:100631-120962 GCA_026898455.1 Plectranthus barbatus
GATAAATTATTACTTGCCCTCTGCAGTGGTCTGTACACTTGCAGCTTTAGCGCGTTGCGAAACGCGCTATCAGTAGCCACTCCAATACACCAGTTCAAGGAGGATTACAAGATCCTTGCTGAGCTTGTGATAAAAATGTTTCAATGTGATGCCGGCTCGTACTCAGAGTTATCAGCCAAGAAATATGTTGTGTTGATGGCTCTGGTTGATGGCATCAATGGCAAATGGGCCCAATTCTTTTTCGAGCAGTGGTTGGACCACGCCAAAAAGAATTTGAAGATGAAGCCAGGAGAAGGAACCTTCACGTCTAATGTCAATTTCGGACTGAACATCAGCAAGTTCCTGGAGACTATTTTCACAGAAGAGGAACTTGATGAAGGCGAAGCCCTACTATCAACCGATTATATTCCTCTATGGAAGACGCAAGCTCCAGCTCAACCCACCCTAGCAACGAAGACATATACTGGTGAGATGGTGCTGCAACCAGCCATTCCTCTAACTGCTGAGGAAGCTGCTGCTCTGAAAAAGAATGCTGAGATGGAGCAGTGCTTCCAGAACTTTGAAGAAATCGAAAAGCTCGGCCATCTGCCCGATGATCAGATCGAGGAGATCATGGCCAAGAAATAAGCCGAACTGTAAACATCGGTTCTAGGTGCAATGGCAGTCCCAATACCGAAGAGGAAGAGGTCTGATATTACCTCTCCTGAGAAGCCAAAGCGGCAGACAAGGCGGAGGCTTGTCCTGACCTCTGAGAAGGAGAAAGCAGAGAAAGCCGCAGCTGAGAAGGCAGCTGCTGAAGAGAAAATTGACAATACTCCATTGTCTGAAAGATCCTTTGAGGAGCGTCTCAGAGTGATAAGAGAGACGAAGAGAAAGAGGGCTGAGGAGAAAAAGGCGAAAGAAAAGAAGAAGTTCAAGCAGACCACGGAGGAGCTCAATTTCGAAGCAAGGGACCGAAACTATGAGCAAGCCAAGCAGGATGCTTATGAGCGTGAAGCCAAGAGAGCTACTGACCGGCTAGCAGCAAAGAAAGCTGCTCAGCTGCTAGCAGGGGCAATGGAAGAGGCCACTGCTCTCAAGAAAGGAAAGAAGAAAGTAACAGCATAAGAGGAGGAGCCAACCAAGGTGACCGAGAAAGATGCTTTATCTAATAAGGAATTGGCGACCTCAATCAAGGATGGAGTCTTCGATGCTCCGGAGCATCCTCGATTGAAGAGCATCGTGATCGGAGGGCCTACTACTGCGCAAGGAGGAAGCAGTAGTGCTCAGACCGAAGTGGTCACTGGTGAAGGCTCTAGAGGCGTGAATGTTGATTCCAGCACTGGAGGCGTGAATGCTGATTCCAGCACTGGAGGTGCGAATGTTGAGAGACCAACTGCTGAGCAAGTTGTTAGTAGTTCTGGAAATGCTGATGTGGATGCAGACTCCCGTACATCCTGAGCAGGATCCAGGCTTCCTAAACACTTGCTTTTCTGACTCTGATTCAGATGGAGTGTCGGCTAATGTTTTTGATGCCAAGTCCCTAAGGAAGATCTTCACTGCATACAATGAGCAACTCCGAGTTCTATTCAAAGGACTCCCAGGTCCAAGATTCAAACTCAGGAGAGTGGCGCAAATGTGTGCACCTATCAATCCAGTAGAGGAGGTAAATTCTGATTACTTTCCCATGGTTTCGGAAATAGAAGAGTTTGTTTTGGCTGAAATTCAAAGTGATATCGCCAACGTCTTCTATACTGAGGTCGATGAGACCACGCCTGAAGGGAAGATATTGGCTGATGAGTTCAGTCATTGGAAAAGGTTTTATTATATGATGTACCAGCTCAGATTCGAGGAGAGAATGCTGGTGATCACATTCAGAGGCGTCAACTTTTGGAGAACAGAGGAAGCGTGGGCGAATGATTGGAATGACCAGGTTGCTGGTGCCAAACAATTTACAGATAAACAAGTATTTGCCCGACTCCGAGCAATTAAGGCTCACAGGCTGATCTCCAAGTTGCAAACCTTCCCTAAATAAACCTTTGGGCCAGATGGATTCTTCGATGCTAGAATTGATCTGTCAAAGCGCCAGGCACGAGCAGCAGCTGAGTACAGGCGACGACAAGCAGAATATGAGATATTTAAGACAGAAAGGTTGATGGCCAGGATGGCTGCTGAAGCAGCTGAGCAAAAAGCCACAGAGCTTGATGATAGAGATCGCAGGATTGTCTCATTTCTGGAAGTTAATATTCTTGATACAATACGGGAAGAGACAGAGAGAGATACTGCGAATGATCAGATCTTGGAGGGAGCACAGAGAATAATAAATGAGAAAGTCCAATACTCTGCTGCTCAACGTGAAATTGATCAAGCCAAGAAGACGACTGAGGCTCAAGCAGAGGCCTGGCTGCTGGAAGAAGAGGAGAGGCTAGCAGAGGAGGACGGGTACTTGCAAGCACTTGCCGATGAAGCAGAGGTTGCTGAACTCGCTGAGGCATAAGAAATGGCCTAGAGGATACCACAACGCATTCAAGGCATGGGAGCAGGCCAACGCTTATTCGAAGAAGAAGCTATCTATCTGGCTGCTCATGGTGCAACAAATGTTGTGATGGAGGAGGTTTTCACTGCTAGAAGTCGAGAACTAGTAATGACCACATCTTCGTCATTCCTTACTACTCTGGTGTTCTCACGACTTCTCCTCTTTCCTGAATTTTGTGGTCCAATTTGCCGTTAAAACTGCTGTATCAACCATGACCGAGAGAATGGCGGTGGAAGCAATGAATATAAGGAGAAGATAGAGGAGGTCTGATTTAGAGTTTCAGAAGTCAGAACCGAGGTTATTGATGTGAAAACCGACATTGCTGAAGTAAAAACAAATATGGAAGTATTGAAGGAGGACGTAGCAGAGCACCAGCAGTAGACAACGCAGATTGTTCAATCCTTTTCTTCCACCTTTATTGCTGAGCTCAAAGAGGGGGACTCAAGGAGACTTGCTGAAGCCGAGCAGAGGAAGAAAGAAGAAGAGGCTCTGGCTGCTGCTAAGGAGGAGAAGAGAAAAGCTCTAGACGAGTTGAAGAACAAGAAAATGGAGCTGAAGATCAATATGCTGGAAATGGAAAATGAGGGGATTGCTAAGAAGCTTGAGAAGGAGGCTGCCGAATGTGAAGCTAGCAAGGAGTATCAGGAGAAGTTCGTGTATATGGCCATTGGCAAATTTGATGAGCTTGAAAAATCAAAGAAGCCTGCATTGTCTAATTTCTTATCTTAGCATATCTTCTCTAGCATTCCTTTTGATCTTATCATTTTCATTGCACTTCTAATGAACAAATCACATGAATGAAAATGGATCAGATTTAGACAATCTCTCATTGTCCATTTCTGAGTTTTTGCTGCGTGTCTAAGTTGATATACACCATGAGTGTATTCAGCGAATTTACATTTGAATAATTGTCTTGTGATTGGTTAAGTAAAATGCTTGCTGATTATTTAAGTGCTAGATTCTAGCACATTGCTAAGTAGCATTTTTTACTTGAGTCTTAATTGAAAAATATTTCCCAACATTTATTGAGGGGGAATTTTATTAAAACCAATCCTGCTAGAAATAAGATGGATAAACTCTGAGTTTGACTGCTAGTTTAGTATAGCTCTGTACTTGTAAACTCAGATATTCTTCCTCTTAGATTCAGCAAGTGATATTAAGCTTTGATCGCACCAAAAACGGGGAAATGGTTGGGAATTTATTCCTAAATCTCTATTAGGATCATATTGTAAAAGGTTTTGATAGATCAAACCTTAGTAGTTGGTCGATCATTTGCTGAATACTAGTATAGTCTAGCAACTCTTGTAATGTCTTGTATAGGCTAAGTATTGAGTTGTAATAGATTAGATTGCTAGAAGTATTCCTAGCAGATGAAGAAGATTGCTAAAGGAGTTAGCAGTCAAGTGCGAAGAAGGAGATTGATAAGGCATTAGCAATCGTATTTCAAGGAAAAGACTGCTTGAAGGCTTTACTCACCAGTCGAAAGCAAAGCGATAGCAGAATGCTGAAGGAGTCAGCATCCGCTAGCATTCAAAGCAGACTCCTAAGAAATAACAATCAGCAGAAGACTAAAGTGGTATAGATACATTTGCTGAGGGAGTCAGCAGATCGAAGGATCAGATTGCTAAGAAGAGCCTAGCAATCAAAAGGTCTAGCAGAGTACTCCTAGCCTTTCCGATAAAGTGCCTAGCAAGGAGATACTCAGCAGAGACTTGCGAAAGACACCCATTTTGACAAAAAGTACAACCAAGGACGAAAGCTTTCCCAAAGTAGGTCGGAAAGTACTGTACGACGCCAGAAAGGTGGAAAAAGCAAGTAACCTCTCTTGGACAAAGGACCGTTGTCTCTAACGGGTCTGGAGATTCAAAGTTTGAATCTCCAGATATAAAAGCGAAGTCTAACAGAGAGAGAAGAAGAACTTCTCATTCAATACGACGAACAAACACACGAACAAGAGATTCCTAAGACAAAAGCGAAAAGCAAAGGGAGCAGTCAGTTGAAAGCCAACATTCGAAAAGCATTCAAAGCTTTCATCCACCGAAGTGTCCCCATTGAATATCTGACACTTTATTGAAGAGATTCCTTGACTTAGCTCAAGAATCTTCAATCATTGGCATACCTTCCACTCTTGGAAGCATCCAACAGTCAAATCTCTTAATAGAGATTGACTAGGATGGGCTTTACCCAAAATCAACGGAAAGTTCGGAAGGAACTCTAAAACTTCCAAAAGCAGTAAAGGCGAGTTTTACGAAGGTGAGCCCTTGACTCAATCGGAGCTGCGCCTGAGAAGAAACAAGATAACGGAGGATAGTTGTGTAGGAGTTGGCTCAAAATTTCACCACCCGTTGCATGTGTTGGCGAATCCTTGTATTCTGATATCTTTTTTGTGGAATTCTTAGCGTTTCGGCTAAGGAGTTGACGTAGATCTATTGGATCGAACCACTATAAACTCTGTGTCTGTTTCCTGTCTATATTTGAAACCTAGCAACATCAAGTTGTTAATGTATATCTGTAAGAAACCCTATGTACGAGTTGAGCTAAACAATCTCGATAAGAACCTAAGTGTGCAAGTGAATCTTAATATTCCGCTGGATTTCGTGTTTTTGTTTAAGCACGACAACTCTGGTAAATCAGGACCAACAATAAAGCAAATAAAAAATGTCCTCGTGGCCTCATGATACGAATTTAAGAAATAATTCTATCTATTACACTTTGGAATTATTTCATAGATCTTCGACTGGGCTACCACTACTTGGACTGTGATCTGATTTTATTTTCTGAAAATTGGGCCTCCAAGATTTGATTCATCAGAAAATAGGAAAACTAGGCCAGTTAACCAAATCGCGGGCCGGGCATATATTGCAAACCCGATATCACGCGAGAACTCGGCCCGACGAGCCACCACCGGTTAACCACTGCCGCCGGCAACCCACTGCCGCCGTTGACTCGCCAAAATGGCGCAGTAGCCATGCATGCACATCACATGGTTGCAGCCCGCGAAACTGCCACCACAGCCGTCGCCCCATTCGCCTGCCGCCGCCCCGGCCTGCGTTGTCGTCGCCCATCCACACTGGCCACCTTCTTCTCCACTGTCGGCCACCATGGCTCGTCGAAAATTCCGCGAGAGAACCACACGAGATCCGCACATGCAGCACTCAAACCCTTGGGCTTGCGTTGCTGCCGTGCACGTTGCCCTACCGCCCCAGCCTGCTTCTTGTCGCCCTGAGATGCACCACACCACCTTGCCTCGCTGTCGCCGCCCAGAGAGCGCGAGCTTGCCGCCGGTGAGTGCGCGTAGGGCCGTGTGGGTACCGTGCGCGTGCACGCGGAACCTAGGATTCTGCCCTGTTGCGCGTGCCACTCGTGCCTAGCCCACCGCTGCTCACCATCCCGGCTAAGACTCCGCCTCCCCGCGTCGTCGTCCCGGAACTGCCGCACCATGCCTGCTGGCTTGTGGCCGCGTGGCTGCTGCCCGTCACGCGCTGGAAACCCTAGGGTTTCACAGCGGCTGCGCCGTTGCCGTGGCCTGCTACGCGCCGTCGCCGCCATGCCAGTGCTGCGCGCGACCGCTGTGCACGACCTGCTGCCATGCTGGCGCTATCGTGCATCATCGTGCGGCCCTTCGTTCTTCGTGTTCTTCGTTCTTAATTTTACAGATTTAATTTTAAATTTGAAAAATTACATGGAATTTCATCCTAATACAATTTTGAATTTAAATCTAACCACGAATTTATCTTGTGGGTGAAAAACAAATCCTTATAAGAGGGCCGAATAACCTGAGAACCATGAGGACGAAAACACAAACATACAATCCATAAACCATTCATGCATTCATTCAATAATAATTACCATGCAAATCATAGGCAATATTATTTTTCCTAACAGAGCCAATTAATCAACCTCATTCTGATACTAATTGAAGGGATTCGTGAACTGAATCACGAAGTCCGTTTGCCAAGATCGATAGCTGGAATATCAAAAATAAATTGCTATGCCTATGATTATTCCTAGTATGCTCCTATTGATTATGCATAAAGGGGTGTTGGTCCCGAGATCAGAGTCGTCGTGGTGAATACAACAACACACACAAAATGCAGCGGAATAATAACGTTCACTTGCACACTTAAGTTCTTTATCAAGATTGTTTAGCTCAGCTTGTACTTAGGGTTTCTTACAGTTATACACTAAAAAGTTGGGTTGCTAGGTTTCAAGATCAAACACAAGAAACAGTAAACAATAAAACAGTAAACAGACACGATATTTAAAGTGATTCGATCAAGAGATCTACGTCCACTCCTTAGCCGAAATGCTAAGAATTTTACTAAGAAAGTATACGAAATACACTGATTCGCCGAAAACTTGCTGTAGGCGGTGAGCTTTCGAGCCGGCCACAACAAAGCTATCCTCCGTTACTTCGTTCTTCTCTGACGGCTGCAGCTCCGGCCAAGTGAAGGGTGAACCTTCGTAAAACTTGTCCTTCGTTGCTGGGGGGGAGCTTTTAAAGTTCTCTCCTGAACTTTGTCTGGTTTTGCAGCTAATGCCCGTCAGAGTCAAATCTTTCCAGAAATGACAATTGGATGCTTCCTGATTTGGAAGGTATCCCAATGATTGAAGATTCTTGAGCAGAGTTGAGGAATCTCTTCAATGAAGTCTCAGATATTCAATGGAGACACTTCGGTGGTTGAAAGTTTTGAATGCTTTTCAAATATTAGCTTTCAACTAACTACTCTCTTTTCTTTTTTGCTTTTTTTCATAGGAATCTCTTGTTCGAGTGTTTGATTGAGCAGTAGTAGTCTTCTCTCTGTTGGACTTCACTTTTATATCTGGAGATTCAAACTTAGAATCTCCAGACCCGTTAGACACAACGGTTCCTTCGTCCAAGAGGGTTACTTGCTTTTTCCACCTGTTCAGCATCGTACAGTACTTTCTGACCTACTTCGGGAAAGCTTTTGTCCTAGGTTGTACTTCTTGTCAGAACGGGCGTCTTTTAGCAAGTGTATGCTGAGTATCTCCTTGCTTAGCATTCTATCAGGGAATGCTGAATGCTGGGAGTACTCTACTAAGTATATTGACTCTTTCTGATTGCTAATTGATTCTAGCAATCTGTCTTCGTAGCTACGTCTGCTGACCCTTCAGCAGATACGTACTCAGCACTTGAGTCTTGTTCTTTGATTGCTATCCCTTCTAGCAATCTTCTTCTTAGTGGCGAATGCTAACTCTTTCAGCACTCTGCTATCTCTTTATTAGTAGCGAATGCTAACTCCTTTAGCATTCTGCTATATCCTCATTGATGTCTGTTGAGCGAATGCTCCTAGCAGTCTCTTCCTCCAGCATATGATTGCTAACGCCTTAGCAATCATTCTTCTTAGCATTTGACCGCTAACCTCTCTAGCAGTCATTCTCATCTGCTGGCTTCTCTAGCAGCTACAATCTGCTGAGAACTCTTCTAGCATTCTGAAGTTGCTTGACTTGATATTCTTTGTTCCTTTTGCTGAATCCTTCAGCAATCTTTTCAAGCACTTCCTAATCTATTACAACTCGATATTTTTTCTAAACAGGACATTACAACAGAGCTGCTAGACTATGCTAGAATTCAACAATGATCGACTATCTACTAAGCTTTGATTCAACAAAATTTTACAATATGATCCTAAGGGAGAAATTCGTGAATAATTCCAACAATTTCCCCCTTTTTGGTGCTATCAAAGCTTACTCTATCACTTGCTGAATCTAAGAGGAAAAAATTTATGTGTTTACAAAAGTTTCTAAGTATCAGAGCTATGCTATTCTAGCAATCTAACTAAGAGTTTATCTAACTTAGTTCTAGCAGGATTGATTCTAATAAAATTCCCCCTCAACAAGTGCTGGGAATTATTTCTCATTAAAAAGTATAAGTAAATGCTGCAAGGAATATGCTAGAAATTCAAGCACCTAAATAAATTAGCAAGCATTCACACAAATTCGAAAGTAATTTATCTCAGCATCTACATGCATTTTTATTGAATACAAAGATAGTGTATATCAACTAAGGCACACATTAAAAGTCAGAAATGGACAATGAGAAATTGTCTAAGTCTGATCTGATTTCATTCATAGGATTTGATCAATACATATACAATGAAAATAGAAAGGCAAAAAGAGTTAAGGGTTTGCTAAAAAATATAACATTAAGCATCGGGGGTCGGCTTCTTCTTCTCAAGTTCATCAAATTTTCCAAGTGCCAGATGCACGAATTTCTCGAGATACGCCTTGCTAGCCTCCCTCTCAGCAGCTTCTAACTCAAGCTTCTTAGCAAGCCTTTCATTTTCAACCTCTAGCCTTTGAATTTTTAGCTCTTCATCTTTTCTTCTCAGCTCTTCAACCGCTAGCCTGTGCTGCTCTTCCTTTGCAGCCAGCGCTTCTTCATCCTTTTTCCACTGGGCAGCTTCAGCAAGCCTCCTTTCTTCCCCCTCTTTGATCGCAGCATAAAAGGTGGAAGAGAAGGATTGGAAATCAGATTGAAATTGCTGCTTAGCTTCAGATAATTCACCGCAGTTGACCTCTACATCTCTTTACACTTCATTATCGTTCAGCTTTACCACTGCTACTACACTCTGTACTTCAGAGACAGTGCTGCGCACTTCATCTACTTCCCTCCTTACTTCGGTAATTTGCTTTTCAATTTGATCATTTACCGCCGTAGGAATGACAGTAGAGAGAGCATGCTGAATAACAGTTTGAACGGTAGCATTGATGTAGGAATTGAGATCAGCAGAGTGAACAGAACTCACCGGGGTAACAAAAAGGGCAGATGATGTCGTTATTGTAAGTTCTTGCCCTTCAGCAGAAGCATCCTCTGCTGTCTCAGCATTCACATTTTCATCAGCAGCTAAGTGAGTCGGCTCCTCCTCCACTACACGCTCTGCTGCCGTCCTTGCTAGTGCCATCTCTGCTAGATTCTCAGAATAACAATCTCTTCAGCAAATACAGACAGGCTGATTTCTGAGCTTCAACAATTTGAGCCTGAGCTTCAACTATTTGAGCCAGAGCAGTAGAATATCTCGACTCTTCATCCGTTACTCGCTGGGCTCCCTCCAAGATTTCTGCAGTTTCAACAACCTTCTCCTTCTCGTCTTGCACGACATCAAGAATGTCAATTTCCAGAAGGAGAGCAATTCGTCTATCTCTTGGGTCTAGTGCAGCAGCCTCCTGTTCAGCAACCTTTGCAGCCATTCTGGAAAAAAGTTTGTCCTTCTTAACTTTCTCATAATCGGTCTGCCGTCTCCTGTATTCTGCTGCTGCTCGGGCCTGGCACTTGGAGAGTTCAATCCTGGCATCTGAGTAGCCATCTGGAGCATATGTAGATTTAGGCAAGGATGTCAACTTGGAGAATAGCCTATGGGCCCGAATTGCTTGCAGACGAGCAACCACTTCCTTGTCGGTAAATTGCTTTGATCCAGCCACCTGGTCAATCCAATCATTTGCCCATGCTTCCTCCGTCCTCCGAAAATTGAAGCCTTTGAATGTGAGCACCAGCGCTTTCTCCTCGAGACTAAGCTGGTGCATCATGTAGTCAAATTTCTTCCATCTCCTAAACTCAGCAGCCAACTGCTTCCCTTCAGGAGTAGTCTCATCGAGCTCATGGTAGAAGACTAGAGCAATGTCTCTCAACTTCTGCCGAAACAAAATCCTCTATCTCCGCAAATATAGGAAAGAAATCGAAATCTACCTCCTTGGCTAGATAGACAGGTGCACACATCTGGGCCACTCTCCTGAGTTTGAATCTTGGACTTGGGAGTCCTTTAAATGGAACTCGGAGAGTCTAGTTGTATGCGGTGGTGCTCTTCCTTAAGAGCTTGGCATCGAAGACATCAGCCGATTCACCATGTGAGTCAGATTCAGAGTAGCAAGTAATTAGGAAGCCTAGATCCTGCTCAGGGTTTACAGGAGTCTGCTCTTGCTCCGCGTTTGGAATATCAACACTTTCTGTAGCAGCGCTAGCCTCTTCCTAGACATTTGAAATGTGAGCATCACCCTCAGCGTCAGCACCTCCAGTGCTACTAGCAAGTTGCTCAGCAGCTGGTCTCCCAGCATTCGTACCTCCAGCACTGCTAGCACCTTGCTCAGCATACGAACCTGAACCAAAAGTGCCAACACCCTCAGCATGGTGCGGCTCATCATCAGATTCAGAGCTTCTGCTACTGCTTGGCTCAGCATTCGGATCTCGGAACATAATACTTCCTTTCCCTTTCGGATCTTGTTGCACATTGAATGCTCCAGCGTGTAGCATTTGATCAAATGGTTTGTCAGATAGGGCTTCATCTTCAGGTACTATCTTCTCAGCAGCATCGGGTTGGGGGGTGTTAGTAGCAGGAGTCACTTTCTATTTCCTCTTTTTGATAGCTTCATCAGCTTGTTGTCTTGCTTCTTCAGCTGCAATTGCTAGAAGCTGAGCAGCTTTCTTCGCTGTTATCCGATCGGCGGCCTTCTTAGCTTCTCACTCATACGCAGCCTGCTTGGCTTGCTCAAAATTCCTGTCTCGAGCTTCGAAATTTATCTCCTCCATTGTTTTCTTGAAAATCTTCTTCTCTTTTTCTGCCTTCTCTGGCTTCGTCTTCCTCTTCGTCTCTCTGACACCTTTTACTCTTTCTTCAAAGGGTTTGGAGGATAGAGGAATATCATCTGATTTCTTCTCAGCAGCCTCCTTCTCTGCTGCTGCTTTCTTGGTTGTTTCCTACTCCGAGGTCTTAACAAGCCTCCATCTTGTCTGCCTCTTCTTCTCTGGAGTGGAAATCTCAGACCTCTTCCTCTTAGGAATTGGAACAACAATCTCACCCAAGACAAGTGTTGAATGCTTGGCTTCCTTCTTAGCCATGATCTCCTCGATTTGATCAACAGGCAGATCGCCAAGCTTCTCAATATCTTCCAAGTTCTGGAAGCACTGCTCAGTCTCCACATTGTTTTTCAATTTAGCAACTTCCTCAGCAGTCAGAGGAATAGCTGGCTGCAGCACCATTTCACCAGTCGATGGATTCTTCTTTATTAATATTGGTGTGGGCTGCTTCTTCCACAATGGAATGTAATTACTGGCTAGCAATGCCTCACCCTTGTCCTGTTCCTCCTTAGGAATGATTGTCTCAAGGAACTTGCTGATCTTCAGTCCAAAGTTGACATTGGACGTGAAGGTTCCTTCTACCTTCATTTTCAGATTCTTTTTAGTGTGGTCCAACCACCGCTCAAAAAAGAACTATGCTCAGTTCCTATTAAACCCATCGACCAATGCCATCATCACGGCATACTTCTTTGCTGATAGTTCCGAATATGATCCCGCATTGCATTAGAACATCTTTATCACGAGCTCTGCAAGGAGTTTGTAGTCCTCCTTGAAATGATGTACCAGAGTGGCCACTTTCAAAGGGTGTGCTGGGTCCTCCTTAACCTCCGGCCTCTTCCATGCATTCCACCGCTCCTTCATTTCCGCGGTGTTTATCACTTTATATGTAGAGACCTTTTCGCCAGAGTTGCAAAGACCAAACGTCTCTGCGAGGGCGGCGATGGTTACTTTGATGAGAGTCTTGAACACTGAGGTTGTGAAATGCCTGTACCGGTCATCAAAGACGGCCCTTGCATAGAATTCCACGACCATATGTGGTCAGAATTTCATCAGTTCTGCAGAGAGGTACTGGACTACCTCCGCCTGTACTAGGGTGTCCATCACCCATCCCGGAAAATGTTTCGCAGCTAGAGGAGTGTTCAAAATTCTATCTTTCATCACCTGTGCCGCGCGCCTCTGGGCTTTTGATAATCCAGACTTTTCTTTCTTCTTGGCAAGAGAAACCAAGCATGAGTAGGGAATGATCTCATTAACGTCGTCCTTTAACGCAATATCTGTAAACTTCAGTGCATGCCTCTCATGCAGCGTCAAGTCAAGACTAGGGAGTGGAAGATTCTGGGTTAGACATCTTTCGGAAGACTTAAGAGAATTTCAAGGAACTTTTGGAGAGTGTTTGGAAGGCTTCGTAATTCTAGGGATTCAGATATGCAAAATTTCAGAAAGTTTGAACAAATGACAAAGTATTGGCTTTATACCTTCTGAGTTATGATCTAACGGCTGGGGTAACGCCTGTTTAAATCCAATAGACGGTTCAGATTCGGCGGGACCCTTCGTCTGGTAACCCACGCCCCTATGAACTCGAGTGCGTTTGATGTGTCGCCTCCTGGTTTGACGCAGCCAGTTGAACGCATTAAATGCAGCGTGTCGGACACATCTTTTCAAATTCAAAATTTCCCGCTTTGACTTTCGGAGACTGCTGAGAGCTTGGACTCAGCAATCTGCTAGCATCGAAAGTCCTTAGCAAACATATGAACTGCTGAGAGCTTGGACTCAGCATTCACAGTCTAGCATCCAAATTCCTTAGCATTCTCATATTGTCTGTTGAGAGCTCAGACTCAGCAAACATTTGCTAGCAATCGTCTGTATTGTTGAGATGTGCTGAACAATATACCACAACATTCAGACGAAATGCTGAGAGCTTGGACTCAGCATTCAACCTCTAGCAAGCGTCGGAATGACTTGTTGTGATAACTTAGCAAATGAATGAAATGCTGAGAGCTTGGACTCAGCAACCAAATGCTTAGCGACCAAAATTCAGCAACAAGAGTCAGCATCATAAACGTAAGCTAGGATACGTTTCTCTCCATCTTCTTCAAGAAAGCCAGAAATCCATAAAGAATTAGAATAACAACTCATTCGTCCATAGCATCGTCTATCTCCATAAGACCTAACTTGATGCTTAATTCTTTAAATCTGATCTTAGCTAGCGGTTTAGTAAAGATATCCGCAATCTGTTCTTCTGTGCATATATATTGGACATCGATATCCTTCTTCTCTTGATGATCTCTGATGAAGTGATGTCGGATATTAATATGCTTCGTCCTCGAATGACGAACTGGGTTCTTAGTTATGCACATTGCACTATTGTTGTCACAGTAGATCGGCACACATTCAGGAGAAATATCATAATCTTGCATTTGCTGCCGAATCCACAAGACATGCGAACAACAGCTAGCGGCTGCTACATACTCTGCTTCAGTAGTAGATGTAGCCACTGAGTGTTTCTTCTTGCTAAACCAGCTAATGAGCTTGTGTCAAAGGAATTGGCATGTCCCGCTGGTGCTCTTCCTATCAATCTTGCACCCTCCAAAGTCTGAATCTGAGTAGTAACTCAATGCTAGACCATCTTACCTTGGATACCAAATTCCTAGACCCTCGGTGCATTTGATATATCGTACTATCCTCTTAGCAGTGTCCAGGTGCGACTTCTTGGGGTTTGCTTGATATCTCGCACATAATCCAACAGCATACGATATATCTGGTCTGCTAGCTGTGAGATATAGCAGTGAACCGATAATACCTCGATAGAGAGTAGGATTCATATCATCTCCTTCTTTTTCAAGTGCAGCTATACAGGTTGTGCTAATTGGAATCCTTCAACTCTTCGTCTTCTCTGGACATTACTTTGCAATCAGGTCGCGAGTGTATTTCCTCTAATGAATAAATATCCCCTCGCTTGACTACTGGACTTGTAATCCGAGAAAGTATGACATATTCCCCATCATACTCATCTGGAAATTGCTCGTCATAAGCTTCGAAAACTTGTCGCACAAGTTTGAATTCTTTGATCCAAAAATAATGTCGTCGACATAAATTTGTACGAGCCATATGCTTCCTTCATCCTTTATACGAAATAGAGTCTGGTCTATCTTTCCTTTCTTGAATCCATTAGCTAGCATGAACTTAGACAAAGTTCCATATAACGCTCTTGGTGCCTGCTTTAAGCCAAATAAAGCTTTCCTTAGCCTATAAACTTGATTTCCCTGCTCGAAGCCAGGTGGTTGCTCATAATAAACTTCCTCCTTGAGCTCACCATTAAGAAAGGCGCTCTTTACATCCATTTGCATCACAGAGAACTCATGGTGTGCAGCATATGCTAGGAATAAACGAATAGCTTCCAATCGGGCTACTGGAGCAAATGTCTCGTCATAGTCTATTCCTTTGCATTGTCTGTAGCCATTTGCTACTAGACGAGCTTTGTTGCGGATGACCATTAGTGACTCATATTTCTCTTTCTTGAACACTAACTTGGATCGAATAACACTCTGATGCTCTGGTCTATCTACTAGATCCCACACATGATTGCGCGTGAACTCTGCTAGCTCCTCCTGCATAGCGTTCACCTAATCTGGACATCGTAGAGCATCTTCAACCTTCGTAGACTCCTCATGTGAAATATAGCATGCTAGCATCGCATTGCCTTGTCTCGTCAGAATTGGATCATTGATATCACCAAGGACATCATCCAAAGGATGAAGTCACTTTGGCTTCGGATTGCTAGGATTTGGAACTTCAGCATCGGCCTCGCCTGCTGGATTGTTGTCTGCTACAATATTTTCCTCAGCAATCTCCAGGGGTTCAGCATTCTGAATCTCAGCATCCTGATTCTCAGCATCAGGAATCTCAGCAACTGGTAACTCAACATCTGGAACTTCAGCAACAGGGACTTCAGCAACTGGAACATCAGCTGCCTGATCCTCAACATTCTCCAAATGCTCAGCAACGTCTTTGGTAGCATCATCAGCAGCGCCCTATGCCGTTTTCAGCACCTCTTGCTGGATCTGGGCTCTCCTCATCATCTTCATTAATAGATCCCAAGATATAAAAATTATCATTAAGATAAATCGGATTGGAGGCCTCAGCATGATCGTTAGCATCACTGGCCCCATCAGCAGTCTGGTCACCTGCTGAGTGCCTCTGGGTTGGATTGTAATCACTCATAGACTTAGTCGGGTCAATATGCATATTTTCGAAAGAATTCAAGATCGATTGACCATGGACATCATTAGTCTCATGATTACTAACCACTTTCTCTTTTATAATTTAGAGCACTAAGATAGATTCATAAAAAATAATATTGCAAGTTATTTCCACAACTCCGGTCGTCTTGTTTAATACTCTATAGCCTTTGTGAGAAGGGTGACCATATCCAAAGAACACAACTTCATCAGACTTAGGCGGAAAAGTATTAAGCTTTGACTTCCCATTGTTATGACTATAACATGTTGAACCAAAAGCACGAAGATGAGTAATAGAAGGCCTACCACCGTTGTACACTTCATATGGAGTCTTATTGAATCTGCCATTGATTGTGCTCCTATTCTGTGAATAGTAGGCTGTCATGACTGATTCGCCCCAATAGTTAGCAGATAGCTCAGAATTGGCTAGCATAGACCGTATTGCTTCCTTCAACGTTCGATTCCTTCTCTCTGTTAGACTGTTCTGTTGGGGGGTCCTAGCAGTTGATTTCTCATGCCCGATACCAGCTTCGGGGCAAAAATCCATTAAGATCCTGTTGCAAAACTCGGTTCCATTGTCCGATCTAATCCTCTTGACTGTCACTTCTTTGCTATTTTGCTCCTTGAGGATTAGCTCCGGTAGGATGAGCTTTATTTCGTCTTTGGTCTTTAGCAATTGAACCCACGTGTACGTGGAGTAGTCATCAACAACAAGTGTATAAATCTTTTTACTTACAGTGGGTGGAGTGACTGGGCGAAAGAGATCCATGTGCAAATGCTCTAGGATCCTCTCTGAAGTGGCCTTCTCTGGGTTGGATTTGAATGATGCTTTGGTCTGCTTCCCTTGCTGGCAAGCTTTGCACACACCTTCCTTGCGGAAAGTCTCAGCAGGCAGACATACAATAAGCTTATTCTTGGCTAGATGGTTAATGGTTTTAAAATTCAGATGATTTAACCTCTTGTGCCATAGCCAAGTTGTCTCTTCCTTGCTTAATGCTACGAAGCATGAATGTTGTTGACCGCTTTGCCAATCAACAATATATTGGACACCCTTGAGGATGCCTCTAAGCTTTACATCACCTGTAGCATTGTCAGCAATAGAACATCCAGTATTAATGAAAGAGACAGTATACCCATTTTCGCATAGCTGGCTAATGCTTAGCAGGTTGTGCTTGAGGTTGGATACGAGCGCAACATTAACAATCCTTAGTACATTTTGCTTTATGCATCCTCTCCCAAACACTCTGCCTTTGCTATTGTCACCGAACATGACTGTGGGGCCATAATATCTTTCGATGTCAGAGAACACCTCTTCATCCCCCGTCATGTGGGCTGAACAACCGCTATCAAGGATCCATTCGTTTGACATACTTGATGTCTTAGCACAGGGATCCTGATCCTGTAAAACAATCAGCAAGATGATTTAGGTACCTGCTTAGCATCAGGTCCTGCGGGATTAGCATGGATCATCGTTCCTTTTGGAACCCACATCTTGGTGATCTTCAAGATTTTCTTCTTGATCTCACCCTTCATAACCTTCTCGACCTTAGGATAAGTATGCTTTGCATAATTCGATATAGGTGTGATTGTGTGCTTAGCCTTCCTAGTCCTTTGAAATGGAAATGGTTTGGACTCAGGCCTCACATAGGTGTTCCTCCTAGGTGGTGTGTAAGAGTGATACTGTGGTCTTACAACATGATAATTAACCTGCTTGCCATTATGGAAGGAAGGATATGCTATCCTAGCAATGTGAACAAAATGCTCAGCATTCCTTCTCGACACTACTGGGAATGACTGCTTAGCATTGGCTTGTTGTGTCCTCTGCTGAGGTCTAGCAGATGCCTGCTTAGCATGCGATCTCTGATTCCTTTGCTGAGGTTTAGCAGATCCACTCTGCTTATGTCTTTCCCCCTGCTTAGCATTTGAGGGTTCAACAGTCATCTTTCCCTTAGTATCTTCTCTAGCATATAACTTTCCATCAGAGACGAATTAAAATTTTCTCTTCTTAGAAGTTTCTGCCTTATTAAATACGCCCTTCTTATAGGATTTGCTAGAAGCTTCAATACTACTAAGGCCTAACCCAGATCTATCAGTATGAGATCTTTGTTGGCTCATAATGGCATTTTCTATTGCCTTGCTAGTAGTATAAGTGCAAATGCATTCCTTACTAGTCTTGTTTTTCAAAGTGTGATTCTCCTTTTCAAGGTTTTGAAAATTTTCAGAAAGTTTGGAGAAATCATCCTTGAGTTTCGAGAGTTCTTTGCTATTAGACCTTAGTCTTTCGACTTCATTGGTCGAAGATGTGACTTTTAATTGTATCGAAGTGTTCTCTCCTACTATAGCATCTTTCATTTCATACATCTTTGAAAAATCTAAAGATAGCTTAGTAAGGTAATCATCCTCGGAATCTAAGTGAGTAGATTCCTCTATTTGAAGTGTGATAGTTGGAAAAGAAATACTCATGGAAATTATCTCTTGAGCATCGACTGCTAGAGCCGATTCATTAGGTTGCTCAGCATCCACATCAGCACCCTCAACAATATTTGCCATTAGCACGAGCATGACTTCCTCATCATCTTCTTCGGAGGAATAGTGATACTCCTCATCATTATCTAGAATATCAGGTACCTCAGTCCTCGTCAGCAGCGCCCTGGTTACGGCTTTAACAGTACGTCTCTCAAATCTTTACTTCAGGCGCTCTCTCTCCTCTTTGCTGACTTTCGGACACTCGTGCTGAGATGATCTGGCGAATCACACTCAAAGCATGTCCTAGGCTTTCGCTCTGATGAGCGGGTGGATGATGAAGAAAGCTTAGCTTCCTTGGCTTCTTTTTCTTCTTTGGCTTCCAGCATTACCTTCTGAAGCTTTCTCATCTACTCTTCTAGCTCGCGGATCTTCAAATCAAAAGGTTGAGAACCTAAGGTTGAGACAACCTCCTTTGCTGGCGATGCTGGAGCAGATCTCTCACCATGGAAGGGCTTCTTGAGCTTCCATTTGCTGGGATCTCTCTTTGCGAAGATTGCTAAGTCTTCAAAGTTAGCAGCGGGTGTCGATTGAGCTTGTGCCACGACTGCTTCATTCTTCTTTGACTGCTGGATTATAAACTCGTGAGTTTTAAGTTGAGCAAATACCTCGGATGTTGACATGTTGCTAAGGTCCTTCTCGCTCAAACTTGTCATCTTCACGAACCAGTCTTCTCTTTGGAAGAGTTTAGAAATAATCTTGTTGTTCATCTCCCCATTGTCATATGTCTTTCCCAGGTTGCGAAGCTCTCCAACAATAGTGTTGAACCTTTCTTCCATAGCTTGAATCGATTCTCCTGCATGCATAGAGAAGGATTCATATTTTTCAACAGCTACCTGGAGCTTGTTGCGCTTCATTTGGTCGGTATCCTGGGAGGATTCACAGACATAATCCCACATCTGCTTGGCTGTGTCAAAGTCCAAGGCTTTATCTGCCATCAACGGAGGCAAAGAATCAAGGATAAGCTTCTTTGCTAGGTGCTCTAGCTGAGCTCGCTTCTTATCCTCTATAGTATACTCCTCGAATGGCTTTGAGATCATTTGAGGTGGTGCTGGTTGTCCTTCAGCGACCTGTCCCATAAAAGTGTTAGCTTTCATAATTTTAATAGGACCTTTCTCAAGAACATCCGCCATCTCCGGATGAATGCTTTGAAGTTGTATGATGGCCATCTTCTACCACGAATTGAACTTCTCCTTGGTATACTTGGGCAAGGTATGGTTCATCTTGACAAACTTTAAACCTGAGCTAGACAAACAAAGAAACAAAATACCAGTGCAAGGAAGAACTAGATCTGGTCTTAAAGCGACTCAGAAGCAGTCGATCTTTCAACATCCTGCTCTGATACCACTTGTTGGTCCCGAGATCAGAGTCGTCGTGGTGAATACAACAAACATACACGAAATGCAGCGGAATAATAACGTTCACTTGCACACTTAAGATCTTTATCAAGATTGTTTAGCTCAGCTTGTAGTTAGGGTTTCTTACAGTTATACACTAACAACTTGGGTTGCTAGGTTTCTAGATCAAACACAAGAAACAGTTAACAACAAAACAGTAAACAGACACGATATTTATAATGGTTCGATCAACAGATCTACGTCCACTCCTTAGCCTAAATGCTAAGAATTTCACTAAGAAAGTATACGAAATACAAGGATTCGCTGAACACTTGCTGTAGGCGGTGAGCTTTCGACCTGGCCACAACAAAGCTATCCTCCGTTACTTCGTTCTTCTCTGATGGCTGCAGCTCCGACCAAATCAAGGGCGAGCCTTCGTAAAACTTGTCCTTCGCTGCTGGGGGAAGCTTTTAAAGTTCTCTCCTGAACTTTGTCTGGTTTTGCGGCTAATGCCCGTTGGAGTCAAATCTTTCTAGAAATGACTGTTGGATGCTTCCTGATTTGGAAGGTATCCCAATGATTGAAGATTCTTGAGCAGAGTCAAGGAATCTCTTCAATGAAGTCTCAGATATTTAATGGAGACACTTCGGTGGTTGAAAACTTTGAATGCTTTTCAAATATTGGCTTTCAACTGACTACTCTCTTTTCTTTTTCGCTTTTTGTCTTAGGAATCTCTTATTTGAGTGTTTGATTGAGCAGTAGTAGTCTTCTCTCTGTTGGACTTCACTTTTATATCTTGAGATTTAAACTTTGAATCACCAGACCCGTTAGACAAACCAGTTCCTTCGTCCAAGAGGGTTTCTTGCTGTAGGGATTGAGTCTACGACGGGCAATATTAATTGCCATTAAACTTGCCAAGGATCGTTCTTAGGATACCAAGAATAAATACAATTAAATGAACCATGCAAAAGCCTATGCATGCTCCTACAAATTAAATTGCATAGGATGGATTAAAGATTGTACCTTGTTTCACCATTTGATCCACAGGACAGATCGGAGAATAATAACGGTGAAAAACCTATTCAGATCTGAAGCGGAATATGGAACCTTGAATCTCTTCTCTTG